>PVJO010018891.1:0-35556 GCA_004026905.1 Hystrix cristata | reverse complement strand
TCTGTGGCCCTGGGAGTGAAGTGTTCTGTTTTAAACATGTGAAGTTTGAGATGCTGCTAGATGTCCTGTGGAAATGCCGAGGTTGCATAGGTAGTTGGACACAGAACTCTGAAGTTATCACAACAAGCTTGCAAGGGAGGTACTTAGAAATTTCCAACATTCACAAAACAGTGTATTTTTTTTAAAGTTGTCTAGTATTGAAAAAAACTTCAGATTTTATCTGTACTTACCTAATTTTCTCTGTTAGGATCTAGGGAAAAAGCTGGCTCCAAATTTAAATGGAAAAAGATAAAGAACTATCCTCACATACACTAAAAATAGTCTTATCAAATAGACCTTCTGTCAAGGGGAAATTTTAATGGTCCTAGAGACTGGTTTACAAAGCACAAGTAACACAAGTGTAGGTAAACATTGGTTTATTATAAACTGTATCATATTTTGATATGTATTGCTATGAAATAATTCAGATGCACAAGTTTAACAAGGATAGTGAAGCTATTCATACTTCTAAGTTATTATAAAGATCCCCCTGAATAAAGAGGTTAGTGCCTTCTCATAGTTCACTGTCGCTGTCATCTTGCCAGCTTCCTTCAGCGACAGAGGTTTGCTTAGAATATGAAAAGTTACTAGGGAAAAAGTATTTGTTCTGCAGGTATTTAAACAGATTGTCCTCTCTTTTTAGAACATAAATAATGAGATTTTAAATTTGTATGTGCCCAGAATTCTGATAAAACATTGATAGGGACTTGGAGGCTGTGGCACTGCATTTTATTTCTACTAGTGTCTCCTTTTTATGATTATGATAAAGGTTTTATAACAGGCCTTTGTAAGTACATTTAAGCACACTTTTTAAAAAGAATAGTGAAATTTACACCTCCTCAAAGTCCCAGCATTAAGCTTCTTTCAATGAGAGAAAAGAATGGACTGAATATGAGCCACCATTTCAATTATGCAGTAAAAATAGTCATTTTAGTGGTACTAACTCAGTAAACATTAATGATGACAGTAAATAACGTTTCTTAGAAAAGTGCTCGAAGAAAGCTATTTTTATTTATGATTCAGTAATTTCAAAGAACGGTAACCATGAAACTATGACCTAAAGTTCCTAAAATAACACATCTTTTACTTTACTGTTGTAGGAGAGACAGTCTACAGAGCAGGCTGAAATCACAGCCATGCCTATGAAGGGGGGCTCTGGGTTGGGAGTCAGGGTGCCCACTGGGAGTACTGGCACTCTGGGAAGCTGAGTCAGAAGAATTGAAAGTTCAGGCTCACCCTGGGCATCTTAGTAACTTAGCAAGACCTTCTCTCAAAATAAAAAATAAAAAAGGGTTCAGTGTGAAGCCCCTGGCTTCGATCCTCAGTATAGGAAGGAAGGAAGGAAAGAAGGGAGGGAGGAAAAAAGAAAGGGAGAGAGAGGTAGTGAGGAGGAGGGAGAAAAGGAGTGAGTGTGTGTGTGTGAGAGAGAGAGAGAGAGAGAGAGAGAGAGAGAGGTAGAGAGGTAGATAGATTGGTTCTGGACTTTTGGAGTCTCTCCCACTTGGTCTTTATTTCTCTGGTGTGGTGCAGTATTTGTATTTGATGATCAAAACAGGCTCTATGAGCCATCGTGCAAGAATTAAATTACATTTATTTTAACTTCTTGCCTAAGGCAAATAAGTATGGAATATATTTTAGAATATGAAAGATTAAAGTTTCATTAAAAGATTCTTGAATAAATTAAAACCTAATAAGATTGCTTATCAATACTGTGGAAACTGATTTTCTTTCTTTCTTTCTTTCTTTTTTTCTTTTTTTTTTTTAGTACTAGGGATTGAATCCAGGGCTTTCACACTAAGCTACATCCCCAGTCCCCTTTTTTATTATTTAAGACAGTGTCTCTCTACATCACTAAACTAGCCATCTTGCCTCAGCTGGGATTATAGGAGTGCACCACCACACCCTGCTGAAAACTCATTTTCTTAGACCATTTTATGTTTTATAAAATCTCTTTTCTCTATTCCTCTCACCTTCCCTCCATGATGACTTCCGTATTTGTCTTTTAAATGCCATCTTCTCTCTCCCAAGCTTCAGATTTAGACTTACTTCTATTTACATAGCTCTTGTCCCAAACTGAAATAACTAGAAAGTCTTCTCTCTCTCTCTTTCTCTCTCTCTCTCTCTCTTTGTCTCTCTCTCTCTCTGTCGTCTGTCTCTCTCTCCCTTTCTCCTTTGTCCACCTTATTTTACAAACCTGCCTTTCCAGATTGTCCTCTGTTGTCCAGACTAGTTGTAAGTGACCCTGTATCCCAGTTTGCCCAGAATAGTCACTGTTGCCACCTAACAGAATTATTAGTGCCCCTCCCACTTTCAGAATCATCCCAGATAACAAATCATATGGTTATCAAACCATTCTATCTGACAAAGCTCTGCCCTTTTAAGAAGGAGCATATAAACCTGTTTTAAATGACTTGGGGTAAGAGTCCACCAGCCACAAAATTGGTATGAGTCACCTCCATATAGTTCATGTATCCTACCCTGGTTCTTTTTAAAATTTAGTATTTTTATTTACATATAATATCTGTACATATTTATGAGATATAAAGTGATGTTTTGATTCATGTGTACATTAGGTAGTGATCAACTCAGGGTTATTAGCATATCTATCACCTTAAGCTTTTATCATTTCTTTATGATGAATATTTTCAAATTCCTCTCCTAATCTCTTCTATTTTGAGATACATATTTGTTATTTGTTATATTCATGGTGCTATGCTATAGAATACCAGAATTTATTCCTCCTGTTAAACAATAACATGGTGCCTGTTGATCAACCTCTCTTCTTCCCTCATCCTTTCAGTCTCTGGAAAGCACCATTCCAGAGTCTCAATTTCTTTGGACTCTGCCTATAAATGAGATTGCATGATGTTTGTCTTTCTGTGTTTGACTTATTTCATTTAATTTACTCCAGGTCCGCCCATGTTGTCACTACTGACTTTATTTTTTAGGGTAGAACAGTATTCCCCTATGTATATATATCACCTTTTCTTTATCCATCTATTGCTAGATATTTAGGTTGATTCTTTATCTTGGCTGTTGTGAACAGTAATAAACATGGGAGTACAGATATCTTTTTGATATGTTGATTTCATTTCCTTTGGATATATACCCAGCATTGGATTGTTGGCTCGTACAGTAATTTTGAATTCCTTTTTTGAAAATAGTCACCATATTCTTCTCTATGATGGCTATATTAATTTACTTTTCTGCCAGCAGTATACAAGGGTTCTTTCCCCAAATCTTCACCAGTACTTGCTTTTTTTTGTCTTTTTTGATAATAGCCGTCCTCACAGAGGTGAGAATCTGAATAGCCAAGGCAGTCTTGAGCAGAAGAACAAAGCAAAAGGTATTACACTGTCTGATTTTAAAATATAAGCTACAAAGTTATAATAATAAAAACAGCATGTCATTCTCATAACGAAAGACACACAAACTAATGGAACAGAATAGATGGTCCAGAAATAATCCCACACATTACAGCCAACAGATATTAACAAAGGAGTAAAGAACACACAGTTGGAAAAGGACAGTTTTTTCAACAAAGGGTAAACTGGATATCCATATGTAGAAGAGTGAAAGTAGACCTCTGTCTCTCACCAGTTACAAATATCAACTCAAAATGAATTAAAGACTTCAATGTAAGACCCAAAACTATGAAACTACTGGAAGAAGACGTAGGGGACACTTCAGGACATTGACCTGTGCAATGGTTTTTTTGGGTATGACCCCAAATGCACAGGCAACGAAAACGAAAATTCACAAATGGAACTATATAAAACTAAAAGGGTCTGTATAACCAAGGAAACAATAGAGCAAGGAGACAACCTTCAAGAATATTTGCAAACTATACATTTGACAAAGGGTTAATATCCAGAATATATAAGGAACTCACACAACTCAACAGCAAAGAACAAAATGAAACAAAAACTTAAAAATAGGCTAAAGACTTGGCTCTTTTTATCCCAAAATGACTATGGCCTATTCCCCTACACCCTTTCAACACACTTTCCACTGCTGTCATCATTTATACCATCAGTTTTCTATTCGGTTCCCTCTTCATCTCCTGCAGATCTCAGTGTGCCCCTCCCTTCTGGCCCAGTACATTAAAGGATTAACCTGACCTGGCCCCAGGATTCTTTTTTTTTTATACAGATTTTTATTAACGTTTATCCAAAATTACACAAACCTACAGGCCATTACACGGGCTTACAGAGCACAATGTATCGTGCCTTTTGCTTCTGACAATGAACAATGCAAACAACCACATAAATGCAGCATTAAGTCACAACTACATAAAGTTACTGTAGTACCTAGTGGACGTGTCACTGTTTTAAATTTGGGTTATTAGGTTCTTATTTTTAAGATATCATTATTCCTCTGGATTCCCATTCCCCTCCCCCTTTGCCTTCTTCTTGTTCCCTTGAACCCTTTGTCTATTAGCTTATATCTAACACTTTGCCTTTTTGTATCCATTGTTTACCCATTTCTTTTGTTTGTTGTCTCACTCAAATGAGGGCTACCATATGGTATTCCAGCTTGCGAGTCTGGTTTATTTCACTCAACATTATATTTTCCAGGTCCATCCATTTTCCTATAAATGACTCTAGTTTGTCATTCTTTATTGCTGAATAGTATTCCATTAGGGATAGATACCACATTTTGTTTATCCAGTTACCTATTGATGGGTATATACAGGTTGCTTCCAGAATTTAGTTATTACAAGTTGTGCTGCTATAAACATTGTTGTGCAAGTATCTCTGTAGTATGATGTCTTTAGCTCTTCAGGAAAGATACCTAGTAGGGGAACGCTGGGTCATACAGGATTTCTACTTTCAGGCTTTTGAGAAATCTCCATACTGATTTCTATAATGGTTGTACTAGTTTGCATTCCCACGAACAGTGTAGGAGGGCTCCCTTTCCACAACAGCCCCGCCAGCATTTGTTATTGTTTGACTTCCTAATGATTGTCGTTCTTTCTGGGATAAGGTGAGTTGTTTTAATTTGCATTTCTCTTATAGCCATAGATGTTGAACATTTTTCATGTAGTTGTTGGCCATTTGTATTTCTTCCACTGTGAAGTAGCTGTTCATTTCTCTGGCCCATTTCTTGAGTGAGTCATTGATTTTCGGTAGTTTAACTTTTTTGAGTTCTTCATATGTTCTAAATACTAGTCTTCTGTCTGAGGAGTAGCTAGCAATATTTTTTCCCATTCTGTGGGTTTTCTCTTCACCCTACTAATTGACTCTTTTGCTGTACAGAAACTCTTTAATATAGTCCCATTTGTTGATTCTTGTTTTTATTTCCTGTGCGATTGAGTTTCTGTTTAGGAAATCTTTTCCTACTCCTATGTCTTCAAGTGTTTTACCTATTTTGTCTACCAGAAGGTTTAATGTTTCTGTCTTAATGTTTAGATCTTTGATCCACTTTGATTTTAATTTAGTATGTAATGAGAGATATGGGTCCAGTTTCATTCTTCTACAAACTGACAATCAGTTTTCCCAACACCATTTGTTAAATATACTATCTTTCCTCCAACATATGTTTTTGGATCCTTTGTCAAAGATCATATATTTGAATGTGTCTGGAGAAGTTTCTGTGCTCTTGATTCTGTTCCTTTGGTCTATGTATCTATCTTTATTCCAGTACTATGCCATTTTTATTACTATTGCTTTGTGGTATAGCTTGAAGTCTGGGATTGCTATGCCACCTGCTTTGGTCTTATTGCTCAGTATTGCTTTTGCTATTCAAGGCTTCTTCTGTTCCATATAAATTCTAGGATTGTTTTCTCTAGATCTGTGAAGTATGCTGTTGGTATTTTGATTGGAACTGCTTTGAATATATATAACAGTTTTGGAAGTATGGCCATTTTAACAATATTGATTCTTCTCTTGTGAGTTCCTCCCAAGGATAAACCCAATAGTAAGGACCAGTGTTGACGTGTCTTAGGTAGACACAGTCTACCCAATCTCCCATGCTGGAAGACTCAGAGGATATTATTTTTCTCAGATAGCTCCTCAACCAAGTTTTCTAAACTTGAAATGATAATACTTAAGGGAATGTTGTGAACACATATGAAAGGAAGTACAGGAAAATACTTAGCATAGTGTTAGCCGGCATTTGACTAGAGGAAATAATGAATATAAAAATCAAGAACATTAATGTCCAACTATATAAAGGAGGATAAACCAAACCTTTTAATTTGATTTTAAAGTTCACTAGATTTAGGAGCAAGTATTGATAATAGTAATAATTACTAGGTGAACTACAAGTAATTATCTCTGAAAAACTGAAGAACAAAAGATACACTAGAGGATTGGACAACTGAATTTTAAAAGGGAATATTAAGTTTGAATTTGACCAAATCTTGGCTAAGACTCTGAAAGAAGCAGCAGTGGCCACCTGGACACAGTATGGATGCCCCCGCCCACTGCTGACCAGACCGGCCTCAGTTCACAGGTTAAAATGCTGGTGCATTAGAGAAACAGAACATGATATTTTACAGGGCCTTTCATAATATTTTCCTGAGAAAGAAATAAAAAACTGCAAGGTTAATTAAATGGGTTAATAATTGATTATAATAAAAGAAATAATCAGCAAGTCATTGTTTCCCTGAAGGGCTTGGTGGTGGAATGCCATAGGGTTCTGCCTCCATTCTATCCTTTATGGCATTATACCAACTTATATGTAAGTATATGTATTTCATATGTGAAATATGCTTTATATATGTATAATGTGTATTTTATATGTACATACTAAATTTATATGTACATATTAAATTTATTAGTGGTGTACTAATATATATATATACATATATATATGTATATGTATATATATATATATATAAAACATTTAGTACTTGTCAAATCTGCAGCTGACACAAAACTGGGAGATAATATATTCTCTGACAGAAACAGGATCCCAAATTTATAAGCTTAGATGTCACCTTGTTTAGGAGGACTTCTGTGGTACTGCACCCACTCTAAGTCTGTATTCACTACCTTTCCTTTCTGAAGCTCGGCATGTATTCACCAGCTGTTTATTCTGCCCACCCACCTGCCTACCTGCATACTAGACTCTCTCTCTGTACAGGCAATTGGTCTTGTGTCTTTTTTCCCAGTACCTTATACACAGCTTAATGAATGTTTGCTGAAATAACTAGTGATGGTGACCTGCACTGAGAGGCTAAAACTCCCAAGCTGAAGTTTATCCAGAATAAAATCCTGCCCTTGGGCATCCCCTAAGAAATTAAACAAGCACAAAATAGTGAATCGTTAGCCTACTTATAGCATGCATAAAAAAAGAAATAAGGGTTTTAGACAAGAATAAGCTGACCTTGAAACAGTACATCACTGCTTTATTCCTCCTCTTCCCAAATTGATTGAATATAAGTATCTGACACCTAAAATAAAGAATGTGAATCCCTCTTGGAGCTAACCAGGCCATATCTTTGTTATTACGTTAAAGTCCTCATTTCAAGGAGGAAATCAACAAACAAGAATTTGCTCCAGAGTTGGAGGTTTAGCTCAAGTGGTAGTGCACTTACCTGACAAGTGTGAGTTAGATCCCCAGCACAAAAAAAAAAAAAAATTCTCAAAGGAGAGCCACTAGGATTATGAAGGGTCTAAAATTCTTACCATAGTCATCCAGTTTTCATTCTTTTAACAAATATATTAAGTATATAGTGCTTTCTGTGTATACTGGGTCCAGTGTATAGAACAGTGGAAAAAATATCTAGGAACTATCAAAGGAAATATTTTTGGAATTAAACAGTGATCACCCACATGAAAATAAGCAAAGACTGTTTGTTCTAGAGCTTTCTGTAACAAAGGAATCACCCACTAATCACTTGTATTTTAGCAGAGAATCCAAAGTAGGTAGGCAAGTGGGAAAGCTTTACATATTGTTTTGGCTTGTGTTTAGATGCCCCCACCCCCAAAGCCTAACGCAGTGATAAGTGGGGCTTTTTCAGAGATGGCTGAATCTAGAATGTGTGATGCTGGGATTAAGGGTGTGTGGTTACTACATCAGTCAGCTGATTGGTTTGCCTCTTCCTAATCCTGCTAGCCTGAATAGAGTATAAAAGGGGCAGAAAGAAGCTGCTAAAGTCCCTTGCTTTCTTTGCTACCTTCTGCCCACCATGAACTGTTTCTCCTCTGCAATTCCTCCAACTATAGAAATGATCCCTGAAAGTATAGCCTTTCCTCTGCAATTCCTGTCTGCCATACTACCCTTCCTTGCAGTCAGCCCATTTTGGACTGAAACCTCTCCAAACTGTGAGCTAAATAAACCTTTCCTCCTTTAACTTTGGGTGTTGGGTACTTTGTCTCAGCAATGAAAAAGTAACTAAGACACATATAGTGGGAAAAAAGGAGGGCTTCAGGTCTGCTCTGATTGAAGGCTCTTGGCATATGGAAACTGGAGGCTGGAGCACTAGAAGTAGGGCATCCTATGTGACTGGTTTGAGGAATATATTTGGTCCTCTCTAGTTGGTTCTAAGTTGAAAGTGGAAGCAAAAACCAGGGAAGCTTGCAGTCAGAAACTTTGTCCTGCCCATTCTGGGATGATTATTGGAGACTTTGTGGTTTGGCTTTCTGTACTGGTTGTTCCATAAGTTCCAAGTTAGAGTATTTGATCGTAGGGTCTGGCCATAATTCATTTGTATATTCAATTTCTAATACTGAACATTGAGAAGAGAAGACAAGGTACACTAAAGACCGTATTCAGCACATAAAGGACTGTATTTAAATACTTCAAGGTCTACTGTGCTGGAAACATTCTGAACGACCTCAGTAGATCGAATTAGGACCAGTGGGTGGAAACATTCTTGAATAGAAGAAAGGAATTTTCTAAAACCCATTGCTGTCTAGACATACTGTCAGGCTGTGGTTACCTGTTAAAGAAAGAATTCAAGTCAAAGCTGAGTGACCTCTTTGCAGTGATGTTGCAAAACAGATCGTGAACTTTGGCATTTGTCAGAATTGTGTGATATCTTTATTATCAACACAGAACCTTGAGCTGTGTCCTAGACCTGTTAGTCAAAGTAGTGATAGACATATGACTCTATGAAATACTTGTGAGAGGAGTGCAGAGTGCACACACTGGACAGGTAGTTGTATTAGACGGCTTGTAAGATTCCCCCCACTCTGAGAGTCAAGGGTTTTGCATACTATAGTCACAACCAGGAAATAAACCATTCATTCATTTATTTGATAATATTGATTGGGTAGATAAGTAGATTACCTTATGTCCAAACTCTACTTCGTAGGTTCTATTTTAATTCCATTCCTACATGCCAAGCAGATAATTCCTCAAAGATGTATTAAGCATCTATTGAGCCTAGCTGGAGCTGTACTAGGATCTAGTGAATTAGTGATGAACAAGACTTATAAAGTCCTTTTTTTTTCAGAACTTATATTAGCAAAAAAATTATGTATTTACAGTAAAGAGTTATACCATACATGTTATACGAAAGAAAAAATTATGAAAACACCAGGCCATACTTCTGGGCACCCCCATCATAACTCTAATTAAAATTCAGTCAAGTTATTTTTTGGCAGGGTAGCTATTGAGATGGGGTCTCACTATGTAGTTCAGGCTGGCCTTGAACTCACTATGTAACCCAGGCTGGCCTCAAACTTGTAGCAATCCTCCTGCTTCAGCCTCCCAAGTGCTGGAATTACAGACATGTGCCACCACACCAGGCTCAGTCAGAAGCATTAGTATACTTCCCCTCCTCAGATTTATTTTAGGTTTTAAGTAAAAATTGGGCCTTAGTCCAGGATCACTATGAGAAAACTTCAGAAATGATACTTTGTACTTAGAGCCTCTCTGATACAAAGCTTGGAATGTATTTCTAATAAACCAAGGGACATCACTTGTTCCAGTTGATGCTGGGTATTTTAAAAAGTGATTTTAAAATTCTGAATTCTTTGTGGTTCTCATACTTGTTTCTAGCCTCACTGCAGTGGAGCAAATTTGTGCTATATTTTTCAAGCACCATAGCACCCTGTCTTTTACTGAGTGCTATACAGAAAGATAAGTAAGATGGGGAGCAACTGCCTAGGACCTGGCTCTTCCACTAATGAGCTGTGTGACCGTGGATCTCTAATGGGCCTCCGTCTTTTCAAAATGCTAGATGATGTTTAATTAGCCCTGAAATCCTTATTTGGTAAAACTGAACGAAGGAAATGTTATCATTTTGCACCTGCTTCTCCCTCTTGCCCTCCTCCCTGCTACACAAATATATTGGAAGTCTGATCATCACCATTGAAATGAACACTGAAATAACTTGCTTACTAGTCTGGACATTTGTGTATCCCTTAGGCTGCAATCTGAGGTTTCAATGTCCACCTGCTGTGGCAGCTCCCTGAGAAATATGTAGGCTTCTCTGAAGAACACTGTACTGGGAACACCTAGACATCTGTCCTCTCACCACTGTTCAGTCTCTATAATCCTACTATTATCAAGAATCTTGTTTCAAATTCAGTGGACCTTCCTAAGCCCAAGATACTGCCGTCTGCATGACTAGTGGTATCCCCACTGTACGAAGATTCATTCTATGCTGTACACCTCTGTCAGATCAAATTCCTTCCAAACAGACACCATGGCAAGTTTCCCTCTTTGAGGGGCAGCACCACAGCAGTTGGGACTCCTGACTGGTCCTTCCCCTCCTGGCCTTGCTCTTCTATCCCTGACAGGCACCGAGACGTTTGCCTTTGTCAAACCTCTTCAGGTCACAGCAGACATAGGTATATGTTTGTTTACTACAGTGCTTGTAAAAGCGCTGATATCTAACCTAAATCTTACCATTTTTCATAGTTAGTGTATCCCATAGAATTAGCCCCCTCTAAAAAAAAAGTCATTTTAAAAAATTAAGTGTATATATCTGTTAGCTCTGAAATTAGTTTTTAGTTTTAATTGAAATTTTAACCTTTAGCTTTGGACTTCTTCTTATTTAAATAATTGAACAATTTAAGGAAATAATAAAGCCATGCAGAACAATGTAATAATTTTTCTTCTCCTTACCCTTCACTCTTTTAAAATGTGTTTTAATTTTCTGCATTTGTCAGAGCTTCTCCTTGTGAGGCTGAGCTTCAGGAATTAATGGAACAAATTGACATCATGGTGAGCAACAAAAAATTGGACTGGGAAAGAAAGATGAGGGCTTTGGAAACACGATTAGATCTTCGAGATCAAGAGTTAGCAAATGCACAGACTTGTTTGGATCAGAAAGGTCAAGAGGTACTGAATATATGTGTGAATAAATTGCTAATTCATCAGACTCTTAAAAAGAGTATTTATTCCATCATAATATGTTTTTCATTATAGATGCTTTTTCTTAGGCATCACCAACAGCATTTATCGCTTGAAATTCTGTCAGCATAGTATGCTAAATGCATTCAGTGAAATAAGTGCAGGGATTAAGTCCATAGATATTCACTGATTAAGACAGACTTAGAGTATCAATGCCATCTATAAAAGTAAACAGATGCTTAATGTATATGAGAAATAAATACTGTTTGCAAACAAAGATAGGAATGCTTTTGCTGCTAAAGAAACAAAGAAGTGGTTGTCAAAATTATGTCTTTGTTCAAGACAGAGTTCAGGGGCATTTGCTTCTTTTAATCTGCTAGAAAAATATTTTCTGAAAATGAGATGTCAAAAACTGATTTTAGGACAGAGGAGAAAAGAGTTTGGTCAAAGTCTGGGTTTATGAGGCACCCACTGAGGAGGTGCTGTTCGCTCAGCCCCCAACGGGCTACTCACTGCAGAATGTGTACTCTTATGCCTGAGAAGCTCAGCCTTATTCACTGTGGACTTTCATGTCTCTGGATATTTGTTTTGGATAAGACATAAGGGAAACTTTATTAATCATAGTCTAAAAAAATCATCAATTAACTTATCATTTGCCATTTTTTACCTTTATTGGTTTTTTCAGTGGAACTTGGTTTTGTGCGTAGTTCAGTATGTTATTGTTTGCATGGTTAATTTAGCTCTTGGTGTATCTAGTTTGAGATGCAGGTCATCAGTCCTGGCACATAGGTTTTGTACTGTAATGGCACAGGTAGGTAAAGAGGAGCCTTATTTAGGTTTTAAGCAGACCAACTCAGTATGCCAAATTCTTAACAACATTTCTTAGACATTCTTCTTTTTCTTTTGAAAATGTTAGTTCCTATAAAAATGTAACAATTATTCATAGTACTACTAAAGCCAAGCTCCCCTTGCTGGCAGGTGGAGAGAGAGAGAGAATTGAATTACGCTAGGAAAGGTTTTGTCTGAGTAACAATGACATAGCCTCCCAAAAAAATAATGCTAAATAAATTCAAAAGCTTAATTTAAAATGTGACAATGATAAGACTCTTTTGTTAAACATCCATACCATACTGTCTTAATGTGTAGCTAGTGGAATAATGTTGGCAGTGTTTGGTTTATGTGAATTTAATTATTAATAGCAATTTTAATAACTGCAGTATTAATATTTATCCTTGGTTTGGGATAGCAGTTTTATTTGCATTGTGCTTCTGTTTTGCACATTTTCTGGCTATTTCAGGCAAAATTTAGAAAAAGCAAAATTAAATTTTATTTTTAATGCAGGTGGGGCTACTTCGACAGAAGTTGGACAGTCTGGAAAAATGTAATTTAGCAGTGACTCAGAATTATGAAGGACAACTACAAACTCTAAAAGCTCAAGTAAGGAAACTTATTACAATTATATTACACATTTCAATATATGCTTTTGACTTATAAAACTCTGTTAACTTTATTAAAACCAATTTGTTGTTGATGTTGTTGTTGTTGTTGTTGTTGTCATTTGCAGTATTGGGGATTGAATCTAGGGCCTTCACAATGAACTAGGTCTCCAGCCCTTTGAGAGGGTCTCACTGAGTCACTGAATTGCCTAGATTGGGCTTCAACTTGTGATCCTCCTGCTTCAGCCTCCCAGAGTATTAGGATTAGAGACATGTACCTCCATACCCGCTAAAACCAATTGTTTCCAGTACAAGCAAAAGTTCTTGTATTTTAATTACACATTTATCCCTGTCACTCATTGTTTTATATGTACTGATTTTGTTTCTTTTACTAGATTGTCAACTCTCTATACCTTCTTACCTCTTTAGCTGTTAGCACAGTACTAGACAAATAGTTTTCAATTTCACCAGACAATTGTTGATTAATTAAATTATAACAATTAGCTGTGTGAATAATACAAAACCAAAATTACCTTTATTAATCATTACTACCTAATATGGATGTCCTTTTTTCTGTGGCAATTTAATATATGGAAGTCTGCTATTATAAAATAAATCATTGAAAGAATAAAACTGGTCTTTACTATCTTGTTACTGGTGGGGCTATTCATAAATCATAGTGCTAGTGCATATATCATGAGAGGGTTACTGATTTCTTTCTTACTCATCCTTATACCTTCCAACTGTGTTGGTAAGAAAAAAGGTTTTTTTCCCTTAACACAAATATCTTACAGGGTAGTAATCGTCTGAGCATCTCAAATCTAGCAGATGCATTGTCCTTGCTTAACCTAGTAAATGAATCAGTGGGAAACGGTTTGATTACGAAAATTCACTTTATAACCAACTTGCTTGGTGTGCAGAGGTTTATATACGATAATATTAGTTAAAAGAGCCTAAAGTAGTTAATGATCCTTCATAAGTACCTTTTCAGGAGGGGATTCAGTCATAAAGACTGAAATCTTCTAATGCCGTTTAACAAGCTGATCTTACCAGTTACCTTAACAGGTAAGACTAGAAGACTAGCTTAGCCCACCTAGACATTTTGCCTGCAATTAAAGTAACTGGGATTAGATGGTAGCTTGGATTACGAAGTTACATACAGTTTTTCTAAGGTGATATTCCAAACATTTAAAACTTAAGTCAATAACTCTAGTTTTTTCTATAAAGCTCTAAAATAACAGCATAAATACAAAGTCACTATAATTGCTATATACACATACACATATTTGAGATTTGTGCCACACACAAACACCCTGGGGAAGTAAAGAGAAGATATTTCTTAGATTAGTTAATAACCTTGGGATCCAAATAATGGTACAGTAACGAGTTCCCTAGTATTTCTTTTTGCCTCATGTACTGAGTAACAGATAAACTATAAACCTAGATTTGCCAGTGGATGCAGACAAACAAATAAACAGAGGTCTAAGGAAGTCTTGTCTCTAGCCAAAAGATCAGGCAGGAGACAAACTAATGACATGAAACACTTTCAGATAATAACTACTCCAATCAATACAACAGGCTGGGGGAACTAGGGCTGCTTCCCAGCAACAAATGCTGAGTGGAAACCTAGATTTCTGTCTCTTCCAAACTATAACAAAGTAGCTCAGTCTCCCTACTTGGGTGGGTCAGAGAAGACTGAGTAGAGAGCCAGGATTTGTATCATCTACAGACATTAACAAAACCTCCCCCAGCCAGTGGTTACCAGTGGAAGTCATGTAGAGCACTGGATTTTGACATCTACTTTATGGGAATGAAGTGCCCCATCCCACCCTCTCCTCTGTGCGGTACTGAAGAAGCCTGTGAGGATTCACCATGGCTTAGTGGCAGCAAGGCCACCCCTTGCTCTTGATACCACTCAAGAGCACGTAGGAACCAGTAACAAGGCACCCATGCTCCTCCAATCACAGTGGTGTCAGTGAAAAACTAGCAGCAGTGAGGAGCACACCCCCTTGGTTCCAACTGAACCCAGGTCAGCACCTGGACTTCTGTTGCCTCCTGGCAGTAATAAGGAGGTCTTCTATTTCCACTGCTAGTATAGTGTCAGGACTACCAGAAGGCAACATTTAAATAAAACTCAGAGTCTTGTAAAATGACCCCAAATTCTCAGGTTTCATTAGAAAATCACTCTTGATAGTAGGAACCAGGAAACTCAACTTGATGTCAATGTAAATATGACACAAATGTTAGAATTATTTGATAAGGATTATAAAACAGCTCTTGTAAAAATACTTCAGTGAGCAATTACAAACGTACTCAAGATAAGTAAAAAATTAGTTCTAGCAAAGAATATAAAGAACTAAATAGAAATTTTATAACTGAAAATAAAATAATCAAATTGAAATTTCAGTGGAGGAACTCAGAAGCTATATGGAGAACACAAAAGAATCTGTGAACTTGAGGATAGTACAATAAAAATCATTTAATCTGAACAACAGAGAAAGATAAAAAGTAAATACCTCAGGAATGTATTATGAGAAATTTTAAATTTATGTTACTGGAATCCCAGAAGGAAAGGAGTAAGAAGGTGAAAAAGTATTCAAAGAAATGATAGCTGCAAAGTTCAAAAATTTGACAAAAAATATGTATATTCAACAAGCTAGTGAACTTCAGACCGAACAAACCCAAAAAGTCTATAGCAAGACATATCACAACAGACAACTTGGAAGTAGTAAGAGGAAGGTGACTTTTTGCCAGTGGGAGAAAATCAACTTAGCAATAGATTTCTCATCAGAAACTATGGAGGCCATAAGGAAATGGTATAACTGAAGTGCTGAAAGAACTGTCAACCAAGAATTCTATATGCAGCAAAATTATCAGTTAAGAATGAACAATTGGAATCAAGATGTCAAATGAAGGAAAAGTAAGAGCATTTATCACCAGTACATGAAGACTAAAACAATAACTAACAGACATTGATACAAATTTTTATAGCAGTCTAATTCATAATAGCCAAATCTTGGAAGTAGCCTGTATGTATGTCCATCAACACATGACTGGACAAAGAAAATGTCTTATCTATACATAAGTGATATAAAGAAGGATAAATTCAAGATATTTGTAAGAAAACGTACCCACCTTGAAAACAATGTTGAGTGAAAATAAATTAGACACACAAGCTTAAATACCATGTGGTTTCTCTCATTTGAGTAATCCAAAGTACAAATAAAGAGCAAAATGAAAGACTGATAAAAGGAAACAGGGAGATAGGGCTTATATAAATAGGAAGGGGACCAAGAGACTGAAAATAGGGAAAAAGAGAAGACGCAAAAATATTTAAAGTGTGTCATGTACGTGTACCAACTACCCACAATGAATGTATTCATTATATGTTGCAAACATGAACAAAATAATAATAATAGTAATGAAGATGGGGGAGGAGATCTTGAGACAGTGGCAGGGAAAAGAGGGGAAGGTGAATAAAACGAATCAAGATACATTAAGTACACGTAGTACCTACTCCCTAAGATGAACGTAAGCATGTACAGCAAACAGGTACTAACAAAAATAAAAGTAAGAAAGGAATCTTGAGAATCTGGAAGGGAAGAAAAAACACTGGAAAAAGTGAAAACACAAGTAAAAACAATATACTTTCCTTCTTTTGACTTACCTAGATTGTCTGACAATATAAAATTAGTAACAATGTCTAATGTGGTTCTCAATGTATGTAGACAAAATACTTAAGATAATTATGCTATAGATGGGGCAGGATAAAAGAACATAAAGGAAAGTAAAGTTTCTACACTTGAACTGGCAAAACGTCACCACTAGTAGACTGTGCTGACTTATACAAAAGATGCACTCAAAATCACTATAGGTAAATCAAAATGGATTCTGAAAAATGTTAAGTAACCTACAGGAAGACAAAGTAAAAACAGAAACCAAAAACTAGAAAGAAAAAAAACAGCAAAACAAAAAAGATCAAGCTTAAGAGACTGGTACAGTAAATAAGTGTATGACCCAACTCTATCCTCTATTCCCATAAACTCACTTCAAATATAACTGTATGTGCAAGCTGAAAGTAAAAACATGGAAACAATATACCATGCAAATATTAGTCAAAATAAAACAGAAATGCTGCCAAGGTAATTCAATGGAAAGATTAGTCTTTTCAACAAATGTATGAGAGACAACCTGACAGTCACATGCCAAAAAAATTCAGTTACCCTAAATCACAGATAAAAGTTAAAATGAATCAAAGATCTAAATGTAAAAATTAAATATATAAAGCTCTTAGAAGGAAACATAGGAGTAAACATTTGTGACCTTGGATTAGGCATAGTTTCTTAAATATGTCACCAGAAGCACAAGCAACACAACAATTAGATAAGTTTGCTTAATTGAATTTTATTTTTTTATGTTTCAAAGAGCACCATCAATTAAGTAAAAAAAAATTAAAAACCCACAAAATGGGAGATAATATTTGTAAATCATATAAAGTATAAAAATAACTCTTAGTTTTATTAATTTTCTGTTGCTGTAGCAAAATACCTAGGATGAGGTATTTTATAAAGAAAAGAGATTTATGGCTCTCACAGTTTTGGAGGCTGAAAGTACAAGATCAAGCAGCCTTGTGGCCTCTGTTTGCTTCAGGTGAGAGCCCCCCACCCGGTTAGGAAACATCATGGGCCAGCATCACAAGGTTGGTAGTGTGCGTGAGTGCTAACATGCCAAGACAGGAAACACAGAAACCCTCAGGAGCCAGTCTTGATCTTTTTATAACACTTGCTCTCTCAGAGCAGACCAGGGTCCCATAGGAGCTGCATTAATCCTTTTCAAGGACAGCTGCCTCTGTGGTTTAATCACTATTCACATTCACAAGGCCCCACCTCTCAGCATCGCCATACGTAGGACATTCTAGCACGTGAACATTTTGGGGTGGAACACTCATATCCAAACCATGGCACTGGTCAATAATAAAGACAAAGGACCAAATTTTAAAATAGACAAATATTTGAAGAAATAATTTATCAAAAGAAGATTTACAAATGGCTGATAAGTACATGAAATGCTTAACACTGTCATTAGGGTAATGCAAATCAAAACCACAATGAGATATGCCTTATACAAGTAGGATGGCTATAATAAAAAAGACAGACAAGAAGTGTTAGTGAAGATGTGGAATTCTGTTTATGTTGAATATGAATGAAAAATGGCACAACGATTTTTTGAGGAAAGTTGTTCCTCAGAAAGTTAAACTTAGAGCTACTGTCTCATGTAGCAGTTCTACTTAGGTATGCACCCAAGGGAAATGAAAACCTGCATCCACACAAAAATTTGTGTACAAATTTTTATAGCAGCAAATTCATAATATCCGAAGGTGAAAGCAACTCAAATGTCCATCACTGGATGAATTATAAACTGTGATATATCCATGTAGTGGAATTTTATTCAGGTGAATTTTTATAGAAGGTGAATCATATCTCAGTGGAAGAAATTACTTGAGAAAAAAAGGAAAGAACTGGCTACTTCAAATGAGATAATGTAGACATAGTTGTTCATAGCTTTATTTGTAATAGCCCAAAACTGGAAATAAAATGTTTTAATGTGAATAGTCAAACAACTGTGATACATAGATAGCATGAAATGTTACTCCTCCTCACACTCAAAAGGAATGAACTATTGAATCTCAAGGATATTAAGTGGAGTAAGGAAATCCAGTCTCAAAAGATGATATAGTACATGATTCTATTTCATGACTTTCTCAAAATGTCAAATTTATAGAGCTACAATACAAATTAGTGGTTGCCAGGGGCTGGGGGTAGCTGAGGGGGAATGGTGTGACTCTAAAGGGGTAGCATGAAAGAAGGCGTAGTCCTCTATCTTTTTGTTGTTGTTTTGGGATCCAACCCAGAGTGCTACAGGCTAAGTACAATCTCCACCAGCCCCTAGTTCTGTACCTTGACTGTGGTTGTGGTCACTCAGATCTACACATGTGATAAAATGGCATAGAACTGTATACGTACATTGGACCGATATATCCTTCCTGGTTTTGGTATTATACTATATCAGTAAGTTGTACTTATACTATAGTTTGATAAGATGTAATATTGGGGGAAATGAGGAAAAGGACTCAGAACCTCTCTATAATAACTTTGTAACTTCCTGTGAACTTCTAATTATTTCAACATTAAAAGTATAAGCAAAATACACTTGAATATAGATATATAGAAATTTTCTCAGAAATGTTGGTACACTGTGCTACTTATAGAAAATATTATCTTTTAAATTAAATATTCAGTTTTCTTGAACAAAATAAAAGCTAGCTATTTTATAGATTGAGTTACTGGAATTGAAATTGTCAACACAAGATGGCACTAAATAAAGATTAAAAACTTTTAAATCGTGAGCTTTGCTAACATTCAGTTAAAACTGCACAAAACATTTATCAAGTAAATCATTGTTTAACTATGCAGTTAATTGAGTCTCAAATTTACATGAAAGCTGAATCATGTTCAGCTTCAATAATTTAGTTTTAATAACTGGTTCTATCTTCACTAATTGGAACATTTAGACTTTACTGTACTTTCTAATCAGGATTTAAATTTTCAGAGAAGTACACACGAAAAAGAAATATTGTGAAATCAAGCTAGAAGTAATTGTTAATAGTAAAATGTTAGTATTTTTTATTTACAGTTTTCCCAACTAACGAACAGCTTTGAAAAACTGAGATTACATCAAATGAAACAAAACAAAATTCACCAAAAAGAATTATCTCACAAAGAAGAAACACCCTTTGAACTGAGCAGTTTGAGCCAGAAATTAGAGGTGAGGTGTATTTTATTAGTTTCTTTGTGTGCATTAAAGATTGATTTTCATTGTTGTTCTTGTGGGCTATTAGTTTCTAGTATACACAGTGGCATGTACAGCTGTGGTAAAAGCACTATTACAAATCAACCTCTCATTGAATGTATTTTCTTAGTGTACCTTCCCTTCAAGCACTTAGTGAATTAAAACATCACTTTGATTTATACATCTTTTATATATATAACAGCATTTGGGGAGAGCAAAAAAAAAAGTTCAAAGAAACTGCAGCTGTTGAGTGAAACTGAAGGACACCCTTGGGGTCAGTTAAAGGGAATATCTAATAAATCTTTTAATGGCCATTTAACTATTAGGTACTTAAATCCTAATGAAGCCTCAAAATACTTTTAAGCACAAGGCCTAAAGTTTCAGGGTTTTTTTTTCTTTAAAGGTATAGTGCCAGTCCAATTGAGTCACTCTTTGTCACTCAGAACTTCTAAAATTTCAGTCTCTAAAAAGATTCACTATGTCACAGATACACTTTTTATTACTCCTTTAACTTTCTGACCTTAAAAATACAAACCAGCTATTTTTCTTCCCTATACTCCTGAGCATCCCTGCTGTGAATCATGTAATGGCAAACAGATTCTCCTATAAATTCTTACCATCTAACCTTACCTGGGTTCCCAATGCTGCCCAATTATTATTTTTTAATTGACTCACTCTGATCCTTATAGTATCCCACTCAGTTTCTTTCATTCCTCTCAAGTCCTAAAAGCACCCTTACCCCTAGCTAATGATCTCATTTTCTGCTACTCATTGATTGGTAATGGTTCTGCCCTTCTCAGTCACCAAGTTTAGATATCTTTTTGAAATCTTTGATTTGTGCCTTTATTTTACATTTCATATTCCAGCGCGAATCTGCCCCTTTATCATTCCTTTTAACTACTTGTCACTGCCCTACTTCATACATCATCATGTCTCTCTTCAATTAACAGTTCTTCTGCTCCAAAATGTCTAAAGAGTAGAGAAAAATAATGTCTGAGATCACTGCCTTAAAACTAGCCTGCTGCAAGAACTTTGTAGTAAGTCTTAGATTTTTGTTCTGTAAATTTGACATCTTACTAGATAATATATACAATTCTTTAAATAACAAAATTACTATTAGTAAGTGAGTTGGCCCTCTAGGAGAATGCACAGTAGCACTGATTTCTTGGCTCTCACTGTCTCAGAAATTCTGGAATGGCTTTAGAAGTATCCTGGTCTCAGAAGATGCCCAAAGATGTGCTTTGTAAAACACATGCTCTTTCACTCAAAATGGAGATCAAGTCACTGATTTCCATTTGATTGGCTTTACATGTGCTTTTGGGGGAGAATCGCATACGTATAAATTGTTCCAATAATAGCAACAAAGTCTTACATTGATAATGTAAGACATACCCTGATGACTCATTTATTTGCCCTGTGAACTATAGACAAGTTGTTAGCCTCACAGAGATTTCATTTTTCCATCAGTAAATGAGGTTTAGAGATAGCAAAAGATTTAAGGGTAAAATACGTGAGGTCAAGAAGTTACTTTAAAATACTCTAACAAAAAAGAATGGAGAGTTTGGAGAAATAAAAGTAGATGAAGTTGATGCTAGTTAAGCTGGGTGAAGAGTACATGAAAGTTTATTCTCTACTTTCATGTAAGTATGAAATTTTTCCTAGTAAAACATTAAAACCATTTTATACATGGAGGTTTATAGAGTCTCTGACATGCAGTAATCACTAAAGACCACTAGAAACTCTTAATTTTCATGACAATGACTACCACCAGCTCTCAACTGCAAAGACCCAGGAAAGGATTTCTGGCCTTGGAGAACTTACTCTGATGGTTTAGACAACTCTACAGGTGCCCCGAAGCCTGTGCAGCAGCTCCAATCTCTACAAAAACCCTTAGGACTTTCACTGGTCTCTGGCTGATCCCATACTAGCGCATACACTGTGCTGGCTGACTGGTCTTGAAACCAGTCTATCTGTAGGACCAGGGAAGCCAAGGCTGTTTTAAGTACCTGCGAATATGTCTGTGACACACTTTTCTAGCCATTCTTGGCCTCATTTCTGCCTATTGTAATATTAGTGAGGAATTAAGGTTAATGCTCCCGCCTCCCCCTAACTCATGCTACAGAATATTCACCTGTGGTGATTGGACAGGTGATGCTAAGTATTTGTATTATCTAAAAGATTCTTACTGCTTAAATCAACCTTGCTCAAATTTTGACTTCTTACTCCAAAGACTTCTTTTTAAATTAAAAGCCAACAAATTTTTTACACTCTAGACTGCATTGATTTGAAAATGCTACCTATTTTCTCCTAGAGCCTGATTTTGTAAATTTGTTACAAATACTAAAAAGTCTGTTTCCAGTATCTAATTTTCAAATTGTTGAGTATCAGAATCAAAGTCTATAACTTTAGATTGTCTCTATTTGCCTTATTAAATATAGTCTATCATAAGGTTTTCTTATGTATTTAGAAGGGGAGGTATCCATATTTCTCTTATAATTGCTCAGTTTCGGGTAACCTTTAATTTCTATAAATGCTTTCTAAGTTACAGATTTCCTTCAATGATTGTTTTGGGATTGTGGATTTATAAAACAGAAAGTTTCCTAAATATTCTTTAAAATCATTTCTGTATGGAAAATATGAAATGCCATGTTCTTTTCATTTTAAGCAAGATACAATTTTAATCCTCTAAAATAGTGTATTTATTTTCTAACATAGCCAATCCAGTCATTTAATACCATATTTTTGCTTGTAAATTCATGGAATATAAGTGGTACCTGGCCTTTTGTCACTACCGTGAGCAATACAAAAGTAATAAAATACACACTCCTTAGCATTAAGTTGTTTATAGCCTGAACAGAGATAAATGTAATGGCCAGCCCTCGGCAAAATTGAGAAGTCTTCTTTGGCACCTTCAAAACCATATCCTTTGTTCACATTACTATGTCGTAAAGAGATAATCATGTTCTGTGACTACATTACTTAAACAGAACCATCACGAACTAAGCATACTCTATCAAGGTAGTTCCACGTTTTCTTCCATGGGTAGCCCAGTTGATACTTTGTAAATGAAGCCTCAGATGGCTTTTCAAGAGTGATGATTTTGGCTTCAGTTTGGACAACAGTTTTGAAAGCTGCAAAGGGCTTTAGTATTAGTTCAGGCTGCTGTATCAATACCATACACTGGGTATCTTGAACACCACACATCTATTTCTCACAGTCCTGAGAGCTAGACAGATTCTGGTGAGAGCTGCTCCTTCTGGTACATAGATGCCTATCTGCTGTTTGTATCCTTACACTGCAGGGAGAAAGAGAGAAAGGAAGCTCTTTCATATATTTTATTAGAAGAGTTGGCTCCAACATCATAACCTAATGACCTCCCACCCCCACCCCCTGATTTCATCACACTAGGCATTAGGCTTCCAGATGTGGACTTGGGGGAAAATACAAATATTCAGTCCATAGCAGTCACTAAGTAAGTCTAAGCCCTGCCCTCCTAAATGACAAGGGACTTGAGTGTAGGGAATCAAAGAGAGAAAAAACTTGTATCAAGAAATAAAGTACTAGTTGAAGCAAAAAGTTGTTTGAAACTACCTTATTAATAATCACCATTTGTTATCAGAGACTTAAATATGTAAGTTGTATGTTTTAATAAATAAAATGTTTAATATTTTATAAAAGGATTAAATATAAAAAATTTATATTTCTCTACCAGAAATTGAAAGATACAGGTTGAGCATACCTGATCTGAAAATTTGAAATCCCAAATGCTCTAAAATCTAAAGATTTTTGAGCACCAACATAATGCCATGAATGGAAAGTTCACACCTGATCTCATATGATGAGTCGCAGGTACACTAAAATTACTATAGAAAAGTACCTTCAGGCTATGTGTATAAAGTGTATATGAAACATAAATGAATTTTTTGTTTATACTTGGGTCCTATCCCCAAGTTATCTCATTATGTATGTACAGATATTCTAAAATCTAAAATCTGAAACATTTCTGGTGCCAAGCATTTTGGATAGAGGATATTCACCCTATAGTAATAAATCCAACATGATGGATTTAATACATTTTGGTTTGGTTTTTCCTCATATGTAAAAAATTGACTTAATTATTTTCCTCAAAATGAAGAGGTACAAATGAAAGAAACCCTATCCATTGTGCTTTAAATAAATAATATTCTTCAACTTATGCTTATTCCCCTCCTCCCCCATTTTTAAAGGAATTTAGAGCAAAGTCAAGAGAATGGGACAAGCAAGAGATACTGTATCAGACTCATCTGGTTTCTTTAGATGCTCAACAAAAATTATTATCTGAAAAGTGTAATCAATTTCAGGTAAATTATCTAATACTGTCCTATAACTTAGCAGAAATTAGAGGCTAAATACTGGTATCTTTGCCATTCAGCATGTAATCCATTTACAGATAGAAATATAAATTAAGGAAAAATAACCAGAGTAGATACAATGGTGCTTGCACCAATGCAAGCACAGGTGCATGAGATATACACAATGGTGAATTCAGTCTACGTGTCTGAAAGGATGGCACTATTTAAAAATCTCATTGTTTAAATGATGTGTGTTTTCATATGCCTATGGGCAGGCAGTTAAGAGAATCTATAATTGCTTGATTTGCTTTAGATTTCCCTAAATACTTGTAAGCATGAGTGTCTCTTCATGCATTTTGTAGATGTTTTCATTTTCTCTTCTGGGAATTGCCTGTAAATACTTGGCTTATTTTTTGTGTGTGTTGTTTGTCATATTGATGTATAAACGTTTTTTATATTAGGAATTATTAAACCCTACATGGGTTGACAACATTTTTCTACAATCTAAGGTTCTGTTTTATTTTATTTATTTTTGATCATAGAGACTATTGTGTAACTTAACTCATAATTTTCTCTTTTTATAGCTTCTAGATTTTTTCTTACTTAATAAGACTTCTCTACCTTTAGCTCCCTTCCCTAGTCAACCATTTTGCTTTGAAGTTGTACAAATGTATTTTCTCTTTATACCATCTGAAATTGAGATTTTAGAACAAACAATACTGTATTATACAAGCCAAGCTTCATTATCTAGTAACATATTCAAAGATTTTACTAATACCTTTCTTAACTTTATATATGCTTAAATATGGTATTCTTCATTTAATCATTCAGTTTTCATATTCCCCAGAAGCAGACACAAAATTACCAAACTCAACTAAATGGTAAAAAACAGTATATAGAAGACAGCAGCTCTGGAATTCCTGGTTTGATATGTCAGTCAGATCCCGGTTGTGAAACCAGTGAAAGAGATGAATTCATTATTGAAAAATTAAAATTGGCTGTGAGTGAAATAGCATTAAGCAGGAATAAGTTACAAGATGAAAATCAGAAGCTTTTACAAGAACTGAAAATGTACCAAAGACAATGCCAGGTGAAGATTTATCTTTTTATTTTCAAACTAATACTGCCTGTGAGTTGTATTTATGTTGACTCAACAGGTAAGGAGATTAGAAAACTAATTTTCTATTAAATGTGTAAATTCAACTCATTTCCTTAGGGTGTACTTCTTACTTGATAAGCAAATTCAGTTATCCTGCAGGTACTTTACCACACATCTTGGTTCTGCAATGGCATAATAATAATGTATTCAGTGCATTATAACAATAATCACAAAGCCATTGCCCTTTTGCCATATACCACCATCTGTCCCTTCTATTTTCTCTCGTCATGTATGTCTTTGACACACAAGAATCTTGGATTAGAGATACAGGAAATCCTAAAGGGTTAAACAATCTACTAAGCTCAGTGAGAGTCATGGGGGTTACTCCTTGTGATTTATGATTGGGTAACCTGATGTGTCAGCTTTCTGTCACTATAACAAAATTATAAAGAGAAACAGTTTATTTGATGCACAGTTTTGAAGGTTCTAGTTTACAGTAGGTTGATCTTGTTATTTTGGGCTTGTGGTGAGGCAGAACATCATGGCAGGTATAGGTGGTGGAGCAGACTCACTCACTTCATATCCAGGAAGCAAAAGAGAGAATGAGGAAGGTATCAGGGTCCAACAATCCCCTTCAAGAAAAGACCTCCAACGACTCAAGAATCTTTCTCTAGGCCCCACCTCCCAAAGGTTCAATTTCCTCCCCATAGCCACACCCTGGGGACCAAGCCTTTAACACATGGGTTTCAGGAATATTCAACATCAAAACTATAGTACTTTATTATAATGATTTAGCAAATATTAGCCTAGAATTTATTTTTAGATACTTTGCACATTGGCAGACATGACTGATGGTTTATCCAAGTATTTTTTCTTGACCCAATAATCTTTTTTCTTCTTTTTTTGTCTTCATACTTCTTGCATTTATTAGGGAGGTTATATGTAGCATTCATCAAAATTGGTCATCACCGATTTCTCACTAAATATATGTCTCTTATTCACAAATAACCAGCTCCTTGAGAATGCTGTGGGGTTCTGTGGATGCTGTGCCAGCATCTGCTCTTCTCCTGCATTCCTCTTTCCACACTAGTCTCCCAGCTTCTCTCATTCAGTGGCATTGGGGGGGGGATTATTACAATTCGGAAGCTATTTTTTTCTTTTTTTTATTAGTATATGTTTGCAGTACATAATTGTTACATTCATCATGGGGAGTTGGCACATGTATGTAGCCTATTTTAATTCTTTTTTGATAATCATTCAGTGGCATTTCTAAGAGACCTGTGTTTCTCCATCTCAAAATCCCAGCTTTGTTTGTGGTAGGAGGTACTATTCTAATACAAATTAGAATACAAATGTATGCATAAGCAAACAAACCAAGGTAAACTGAATAAATACTAAAACACTGCAGAAGCCAGAAGTTTTCTAAAAATAGAAAAGATAGTGATGACGTTTTCTCTGACTCCACGAAAATCTGAACGAGATTAGCCCTCACCCTTCTGCTATAGAAGGCCCAGGGGGCTTGCAGTGTTTAGCTTGCCATTCAGCGCCCCCTGCCCTGTTTGAGCTGCTTGTATGACTGCTGGTTCCAATGGGGTTCTGTCTCTCTTTTTTTTTTTAATAATTATCTTTTTTTTTTTTTTTTTTTTTTTGTGGTGCCGGGGATCGAACTCAGGCCCTTGTGCTTACAAGGCAAGCACTCTAATCACTGAGCTAAATCCCCAGCCCAGTTCTGTCTCTCTTGCTGGTTGTTCTGCATTCATTTCCCTGGGTATGGGACAACTGGTCATACCTTTTGTTTAAGGACTATTTGAACTTACATCTTACAACTGTGTTTGTATTGCTATATACTGTGCCAGGATCACATGTGATGAATAAGGAGATCATTTTTCTAGGTACTTACAAAATATTCTTCCCCTTGGCTTCAATTCATCCAGCACAGAGTGAAGAATGCTCTACTTTGTCTCCTTTTGAGACGTCTTTGGCTCTGGTCCCCACAAATCCATTTTCTGCACAGGCTTATCTTTATCTGTTCAGTTTAGTTTATCTAAAACATAATTGATGAGCAAGTCCAGCTATCAAGTCTGTATGCAACCTGGGAGTTTAGAGGTGTAGCAGGAAGTCAGAGAATGTGAACCAGCTGCTGGCCAGTCACCCTGTCCTTTATTGATACCCATTAATTGGCTCACCCCTCCTGACCCAAATCCAGTAGGATCTGACTTATCACCTATCACACCACCAAAGATTTCTACAAACTTCCAGGGGCTTACGTGTAGACTGGAGGAGGATCAGTGGATTGCCTGAGCTAAGGAAAGTCCATGCCACCTACTTTGATTTTTCCTTATGCACACTTGTTTCAATGTACTTAACAATTTATTAATGTTCCTGAATACATACTAACAAATTTAGAACCTAGTTATTTTGTAGATGTAGATATAACCATGAATTTTTTTACTGATATTTATGTTAAAGATTGCAAAGCAACAGTATTATTTGCCTAACTGTTGACTTCCTTAAAATAAGTGTCTCTCTGCCGGGATGATTTTGTCTCCCAGATTACATTTGACCATGCCTGGATATATTTGTGGTTGTCACAACAAGGGGAAGAGGACTACTAGCATCTAGTGGGTAGAGGCCAGAGATGATGCTAAATACCTTACAATGCCCAAGACACACCCACAATATAGAATTCCCCAGCCCAAACTGTTAGTAATGCTCAGATTGATAAATCTTTCTTTTAATTTTGAAAATAAATTATTTTTTATATTTTTTGCCAGTAATTCTCAAACTATACACTGTGATGTTTTCTGTAGGTAATGATAAAATTTAATGTGACTGATACTTACATTGATTAATATGAGAGAATTTACCAAAACTGTATTCTTACAAAATTTTTTTCAGTTAAAAATAATCTGTCCTTGGATCTAGGACCACTGTTAAATTTAAATTTAAGCAAAGAATCTCCATTTTATATTTTTCAAAATAATTGCATGTACTAAGACACAAACCAAATTACTCTGGACTGAATTTCACCAACGAAAATAATAATAACAATAATAGTCCTAAAGAAAAGATTTTTTGAAAAGTAATCTGGCTTAAAAAAAATCAAGATTTCTAAAAGATAAGATTTCTACACCTAAGAAAATATTGAGTATATTTTATCTATTTGGAAAGAAGCCTGAAAATATTTTCTTTCTCTTTTTTTAGCCTTTTCCTTGTTTTATTTCCAAATTTTACCCATGTTTCATCCTTTTGCTTTAGGAAATACTAAGAAGATATCAATTATTTATATTTGTTAATTTGAAGGCTTAGAATCACTTCTCTCAAATTATTGGGCAAATTTCTAACTAAACAGATGGACCTTAAACTTGTCTTATATGGAGGGATGGGTGAATAGAAGGGAGGGGAGGGGAAGAGGGGAGAAAACCAAGATACATCATGTACAGGTACAAAATAACCATGTTGATTATGATCATTATGTATACAATGTACCAATACATGTTCTTGACGAAAAAAATTGTGTTTTACCAAGTGGGAATAATTAGAAGTAAATAATATGTACTGTAATCAGAATATGAAGTTAGAAATTTAACTTGTCCTTTTTGCAAAGCTGCCTTAAAACAGAATATTCCACATCCTCCAAATCAATGCAAAAGACAACCATTTCAATTTGAATTACTGTCATTTGTCATATATATATAATTCTCATTAGTTTGCAACACATTTTAATGCCAGATACATCTGAATTTTCATATGAATCACATTTTTCCATTTGTCTTTCTACAACCTTGAAATGTGTCAATATATATATTAATTTCAGTGCATATATTTATTTACTATGCTACACTACACTCACATTTTTTAATGTGCAATATTTCCTATTACAGGTTAACGACAAAAATAAATTGTTCTGTATTTTTCAAATATCTCTGACAGAAAAGTTAACTGTTTTTTGTTTGTCTGCTTGTTGAAGGTACTAGAGCAACAATGTCCAAGAAAAGCAGTATGTAAGCTACAAATGAAATTTACATTTTTCTAATAGCTTCACTAAAAGAAGTAAAGAGAAATGAATGAAATTAATGTAATAGTAATATATTTAATTCAACCCAATATATACCCATAATACTTCAACATACAATCAGTATATAAAAATTTATTCAGATATTTTATACTTTTTCCATACAAAGTCTTCAAAATCTTGTATATACTTTACATTTTAAAATATTTGTAAATTTGAATATAAGTATTCCTTGGAAATACCTGATCAATAGTTAGATTTCATAAGAAGTTTACAGTTAAGATTTTTACCTTCTTAAATCACTGTAAATTTGAAAGTGTCTGAATAACCGAGTCAAGCGCAAAGAATCCTTTTCCTGAGTATTTGACACACTGACAAATAACTGATTTGACTTCCATGCACAATCATACCAGTTTCAAAACTACGTATCAGTTTTAAAAATTCATTAATTCTTTTGTCAACTTAGTATTATTAATACTGAATTCAAAGTAAAAAACAATTCTAAATTTATGAATACCAACAAATCCTTCACATTTTTTATACTTCTGCAGCCCATTTATAAATACTGTCAATTATAATTAAAATCTTTTACATATTTATTCATCTCTTAACCCTGTATTATTATTTTGTATTATGAAAAGTCTCATTTTCAATTTTTACTATATATTTTTATATATATTTTATATGTATATATTTTAATCCCTGTGCAACTCAGTCACTAATGAGCTTTTCCCCTTTGATATCTTCAGATGTCACCCAGAGATAATAATAATTCCAGTTCATGATGACACTACATTTCAATGGCCTGAGTTAGATTCTTCTGTGCACCTCCCTTCCCCAAGTAAAGGCAGGTCCATTTTTCTACAGGCTGATTCACATTGATGTTCATTTTTCCTGGTGGTAAATTTGCAAAGCAAGGAGCACCGATTAGAGCATCAATTAGACAAAGTAATGGGTGACATTCACATCGAATTAAATTGCTTTCTACATCGTAATCTGTTGTTTCACATCTTTTTTATTTTTGAAACTTTAACCCTTTCCAAAAAATTCCCACTGTTCACACACTTTTTATCCATATAAGTCTCTTAAATCACCATTTCGAATGTTTTTATACTTAATTCTAAGCACTTCTAGAATTCCAGGAACTTCTGAAGCTAATATTGCCACTAAACCCTTCACTCAATCCAGGCCTCTAGGGCTCTTGGAAAACAGTGTATATTTAAGGCTTCGGTTTAAAAATAATCGTGTTCTGTATTATCTAATAATTATTCTTTAGCCTTTGTAATTTTTTGGATAAGACCTAATAAATAAGAAAACATCTTGCCCATTAATTTTTATGAACTGATATGTGCTACGAAATGGATGAACCTTGAAAACATACAAAATAAATCAATCACAAAAGCCACATATTGTATTCTCCTAGAGAACAGCCAAATACCACCATAGGAAATCCCTCACCAGGCCATGGTTGTGAACTTGGAACAGTGCTCACTGCTGCTTGGCAATCTTACTGTTTTTCCAGTTGGGTGTCTTCTTCCTATTGTAAGCCATTTCTAACCTTCTTCACTCTCAAATCACTCCTGTACCTAATGACCTCCTTCCTTCCACTGTCAGCATATATGTTACCTTTTACTTCACATAAAAAAGACTGTAAGCCAACAGCAGCCAGTCCTTTGCTCTCTGCAAATCCAAAAGCGTAACTTGCCTATTGTGTCTTCCTTCTTTCTTCCTGTTGGAAGACACAAGGGACTGTCTTGCTTTAGACTGCTCTTCCTTTGTGCTTTGGAGCTGGTTCCAGCCACCTTGTCTATTGCCCCATTTCCTCCCTAACAGAATCCTTCCCAGCAGCCTCTGAACTTGCTCAGACCTCTCCTCTTAGCAATATAAAACATGACCCATAGATTTCTGGTATTTCTAACTACTGACTAAAGTATGACTACCAATTAGGCAAGAGTGGAATCATGGTTTATAATTGACTGCGAGCCAGCTTTGCCATTATTTTAATGGCTTTTGCCATTAGATTATTACTCATTTGATTATCGTTTTCATTGGGAAGTATTCGCATTAATTCAAACTTTATGCATTGTACTTTAATCAGATTTTTATATTTCATGTCAAATTTACATACAGTGTGATCATATTTATGTGATTTGATTATTCTTTCTCCTTATCAGTGGACAGTAAGCTCACTAACAGTTCCCGTGTCTCTGTCCCCAAACTATATAATAAGAGCTTAGTAAATTTCTGCTAAACAAATGAATAAAGAAATACAGTTCTATAAGGTAGACCAAGAAAAGGACTAAGTATCAATTTGTTTAAAAACAAGTTTGTTTACAGATGTTAAATATTTTCAAATGTACTGTACATCATGATGTTGAAAATGAGCAATGACATTCTCTGATATTTTATGCAGGCCATGGAAGCAGGACTCTCAGAGGTGAAAAATGAGCTACAGTCACGTGATGATCTCTTGAGAATTATAGAACTGGAACGATTGCAGTTACACAGAGAATTATTTAAAATAGGAGAGTGCCAAAATTCTCAAGAAAATAAAAAAAGGTATAGGCTTTATATTTGATAGTCTGAAACTATTCAAAACACATTTATATATTTTAAGAGTTTTCTATTTGAAACCAAAGTTAAAAGTTTATTTTTAATTAACATGTTAGTGTATAAAATTAAGTACTAATATAAAATTAATGTTTATGTTTTCTTCAGAATTGATCTTTACATAGAAAATTGTATCAGGTTCTGATTTATGGATACTCTGTCACACTGAGTCGGAAATTTTCTTAGAACTTTTATTCTTCAGGTTATCATAAAAACAATAGCACAGAGCTGATATTTAATTATATGTTTGCAGATAAGTAACATTTATTCTGTGTTTTTCAAATACTTCCATTTTGGTTGCCTGTTTGTTGTTCACTTACCTTCACACTCGCCATCTTGTTATTTCCATTAAGGGTCCTTGTTAAAAAAGACTTTTTTTCTCTTTATAATCAGACATACTGTGTACTCCATAATCACAAAGAAAATGGGACTGCCGAGGATTATTAAATGTTTATGATTGTGAACAGACTGGTTCACTGCTGTAACAGTTAATTAATGTAGAACTTTCTTAGAATCACAAAGCCAATGTCAAATCAGTGACAAGGTTTTAAAAATTGAGTAGCCAAATGGTTGCAGATATTTTATTGAAAGATAATTATTGTTTTAAAGGCAACAGTTATGTCTTTGAAGTTGTGAGACATGCTGTTTCTTTCAGATCTGTCCTAAACAATAAATGGTAAATTAAGATCCCTAAAGTGACCTATTGCGTGCCTCACCAAGGACAGCAGGGTACCTATTAGTCAGTCTGCATTATTGAGTGCTCTACATACAAGCTATCTATCACTATCACTGATGATTAATAAATCTATTCAGTATTTATTATGTGTAAACTGCTGTGCCAGTGTAGTGCATTGGTAGTAAATATCTTCACACAAAGAAAAGAATGCAGATGCGTTAAAACATAAGACATTTCACAGACGAGCACACCATTCAACCTGTATCTATCTCTGGGTTTTCAGAGTATGGTAGATACTTTCTGTGGCACTCTTACATGGCCAGTGCTGAATTGTAGCTATTGCCACCTTTCTTTCAGTACATGATGTCATCCAAAGTTTTGTATTTATTCACATATTTAGCCAACAGACACTTTGTTCTGCCTACTTGCCATCATTTATTTGGTTTGGTATTTATTCTGGTCTCTAAATTATATCTTTCTCTTTCGAAGTATCCCTCAGTTCTAGTATTCTGAGATTTCATGAAATGTTATGTATTTAATTTTTCACAGCTTTCATTATATTTAGACTTCTCAGCCTTCCTCCTTGCTACTACTACAAGTTCAGATTCTTTTAGTTTGTTCTCATACGAATGCTGTTCCATCTGCTTTTTTGTTTAGTTTCTTTTATTTGGACCCTTGTTTCTTCTTTATGGTTGTATTAAAGTAAAGCAGCCCAGAGTACTGGAAGTAGATGCACAGTAGTTTTATAGAAGTAGTATAGTAATGTTTTTATTTTCAGAACCTTTCTCAATAATGCTATATTTTATTAGCTTTTACTTTTCTTTTATTAGTTGTAGAAGCACCTTGGGCTGATATGGTTTCCATTATTAAGAATAACTCCAGTACTTTTTTCCTATATGACAAATCATAGTTCCTTTATGTACTTTATTAACATTTTATGTTAGCATGATTATTATTTTCTTACCACTTGTCCATATTGGAGTTTGACTTTTTTTCTACTCATTCACTGAACTTTGCAAGTTTGCTATGAGACTTTTAGCATTCAGTTCAGCATTGTACTCCCTGAAATTGCTTAGAAGAATTGAGAAATAAGGAATTTCATTTTTCACTTTTTCAATTCATAGCAAATTAGAAAAACTTGAGACTAATACTGAAATAATATATTGGAGAGTATTGGATAAAATGGTAATGCTCACAATATATTATTAAGTGGAAAACAAAAGGAGATTGAAAAATAATGTGCACAGTATACTTTCATTATAGAGGAAACGTGTACTTTAGTATACATATGTATACAGGAAAAAAAGACAATATACACAAATTGCTAACAACAGTTTCTCCTACATAACATTATACCAGCATATTATAATCTGACATGCTCTGCTATCCACAATTAATATATATGTGTATATAAAACATATATATTACATATGACCTAGACACATAGACCTCCAATATATCACTATCAATTTGTACCTATTGAGAGATCCTTTATTTTCAATCTTTAATTATTTCTCCATCATTACTGATTTTGGTTTGTGGTTTAATTGTGAAGTTTATATTTTTAATATGTGAAACCTTTTCAAAATGCTTTGGAAATCTAAAATTGTACTCAGTTATAATTAAGTACAGTCCTCTTAACTCCAGACTCCACAAAAATAGTCAAGTCTGACTGCCAGTAGAAAGTATTGTGCGTCCCCTCATTGGCTATCTTTATTTTTGTGTTTTAATAATTTTTATTTTACCGATTGCCTCATATGAAAGTAAACACTACTTGCTTATATTTCACCAAATTTCCTATAGGAATTGTTGTTTTATAAGTGTTTCTGCTTGTCCCTCTATTATTAATATGTAGTTGCAATTGCTTTTCATAAATGCATAGCCAAAGAATAGTTGCACTTGAGTTCTGGCTGGTTAGACTGTAAGACTTAATCATTTTGAGCACTTTTATGTTCCCCTTAGACTTTTCATGTCATACTTACTTTCTGCAGTGCATTAGCAAGCTCGGTGTGTTCCCGTTTCTAAGATGGGTTCCCAAGCTATTTATTATAGGAGGCAATCTGTTTTTTTCTTATCCAAAAATCTTATGTACATACGCAATACCAGTGTTCTGCCAACTTTTAATGTATAATTGAAATTCCATATTAATTGCTACCTTTTTTCCATTAAAACCATTTGTACTCAAAGATGTAAATACTTAATGGGATATGAATGTATTAGGATTTGCAGTTTTGCAACTGAAAATGTTTTCAACAAAGTAATAGTCTAACTCTGCAGCTTACAATGGTCTAAATTAACAATATAATCATAATAATTTATCAAATTAAGCTAATTTTTGCTTATTTTATTTTTAATCTGTAGACTTGAATCATCTTTTTCACCTTCTATTGAAGAAACAGAAAGGAAAAAGAAAGAGCTATTTTCAGTGGTCCCAGATCAACCAAATCAAGAAAAAGAATTAAACAAGGTACGGAAAATAATGAAGTCCATTCTTTTAGCTAGATCTGAGGTCTTTGCATACAAGCAGGTATAAAAATCTTCCTTTTCACTGTCTTCCTTTTCCTTCTATATTTTCTCCTAATAATAATCTATCAAGTTGATAATTCTCGCTTTGTTCCGTGTGCATGTAACCCCTGGGTTATCACTGCCCATGAAATGTGGAGGGCCAGTGGCTCTGTGACAGGTGGCTTATAGCAAGAAAGTTGATGGCACAGACTTGGTGCTCAGCCACATGTATAAGCTTGAGGAGGTTGCTTGTGCTTATTCTTCAGGGTCCTTATTTCTAGGATGGGGATGATTAGTGCCTACCTCATAAGATTGTCATAATCCTGCTACTTAATTCCACTTACTATGTGCCAGGAACAGTTCTAAGGATTTAACAAATCCTTAATTTATTCCTCACAGTACATCTTATGTACTCAAGTACTTTTATTCCTCACAACCATCTTATAAAGTGAGTCTAAATATTATCCCTTTTTCATATGTTAGGAAATTAAGACACCGAAAAGTTTAGTAACTTCTCCAACATTACTTGACCTTCGGTTAAAATCTATGAAATAATGCATGTAAAATGTTTAGAGCAGGGCTGGCTCAGAGGAAGCACCTAATAAATACTGGCTGCTACTGTTTTTGGTAACAATGCACATTTTTCATTGAGCACCTAACATGGGCCAACGCCCTGCCAGGAGCAAGGCATACAAGATGAATAAAGCCTGCCATTGTTCTTTTTTTTTTTTTTTTTTTTTTTT
>PVJO010018890.1:0-35430 GCA_004026905.1 Hystrix cristata | reverse complement strand
TTCTGGATATAAAATTTTGAAGTGATAGTTGTTTTCTTTCATTTCTTTCATACTGTATCTTGAATGTGTTGTCATTGTCAATGATGTTGTGAGTGTCTGGGTCTTATTTCGATCATCTAAAGAGTGCCGACATGTTTCATTTTCCCAAGTTGATCTGGTTATTTCAGTCCACCAGTTATGACATACATTGTGTGGCCTATTGTTCCATGTGCATTCCATTTTCAAAGTCTTTGAGTACCATTCGGACTTTGTCTGCATGCAAGCTCTTCAGCAGTCAGTCTGGAATCTGTTAGTTTAATTCTCAGTTTTTGGCCTGCTGTTTAGGCTCAGATCCATACGCCCATAGCTGGGGGGTAAGCCCAGAAGGTCCTATTAGTATGAAATGTTTTCCCAAGTTCCTGTCTCTCTGCGATCTTGGTACTTTCTGGGCGCCTGGATCTGCCCTTTGGTCCTGCAGACATGAAGCTGAGATTTTAGACACCCTGCCCTCCTGCACTCCTTCCAGACAGTGCTGTGGCTCACACTAAGAAACCATAGGACCATAGGAGAAAATGGACTTACATGCAGAATAAATGAAAAAATTTAAAAAGTGACCAATAATGAAAATAACAATAAAAATGGGCAAAGCAGTTTAACAGATAAACCACAAAAGAAAATAAAATGCCCAACAAGTACCTGAAAAGAGATTGAATACCACTAGTCATCGAGAAATGAAAATCAAATGTTTGCAGTACGTAATGATCACATTTGCACTAGAGAATTGGTATCTATACATAACTCATTTTAATTCTTTTCCCCTTTCCTTCACCCTCTTTTATTTTTCCAGCATCAGATTCATTTATTTATAAGACCTTTACAGTTAATTATCATGTATACAGATAACCATTCCTGTATTAGTCACGACCCAGAAATCCTGTTTCTAGGTATTTACCCAAAAAGATTTGCAAACCAATGTTCAAAGCAACTTGATTCAAAATAACTAAAGCATGGAAACAGTCCAAATGTTCATCAATAGGTAAGTGGATAAACAAATTATGGTATACAATAAAATGAATAATTACTCAGCCACACAAAGGGATAATTGATGATAAATGGAACTCAAAAACATGTCAAGTACAGCCCAAACACAGAAAGAAAGAAAAAGAAAGAGAGAGAGAGACAGAGACAGAGACAGAGAGAATGGTTTCATTTATATGGAGCTCTAGAAAAAACCAAAACCAAGAGAATCTGGTAGATCAGTATTTGCCCCATGGCTGGGAGTTAGAAGACCGATTGAATGGTTTGGTAAACAATGGAACATTTGGGAATGTTAGATATTTTCTATATTTTAATTCTGATGAGGATTACATAGTATATACACTAATCATGCTCATTGAAATGTACACTTAAAGTGTTTTCAGTTTAGTGTATTTAAACCATTCCATAACAAAGTTAGTTAAATAACTTCAAGGGCTGTATTAAGACTTCAATATTAAATCCATCCTAAACTTGAGCAACGAAGAAATGTATTGGCTCATGTAGCTAAATATACAGTTCAAATAATCAAACTATAGGAAAGGCAGGAAGGATGGAAGGCTGCTTCATGTAAAATGAAGTCAAATATTGGAAAGACTTCGTTTCATTTTTCAGGAGAATATCTGTTCGCTACCCTTAACTTCTCAAGCTGGCAGAAACTAAGATACCTGATAGCTTTGGGGTTTTTATATTCTCACAGTTTCATGACCAGAAAACAACAACAACAAAAAAGCAAAAATACACAAACAAAAACAACAACGAAAAAAACTACTCTCTTTAGTGAAATTTGAAAAATCTGGGGAAGGACTTTGATTGCCTAAACTTGGGCTATCTGCCTAAATTAGCTGTCTCTGGACCAATCATGGTGGCTAAACGGTTAGGCTACTATGATTGGCTCAGATTGAGGTGAAGTGCTTAACTGAGCACTCTAATTTAAAAAGTCAAGTTATGGGGTTGGGGATTTAGCTCAATGGTAGAGCGCTTGCCCAGCAAAGAGTTTGATAGCCTCTCCACCAAAAGTCAAGTTACAAATGGAGAAAATAGATACTTTTAGAATTCAAAGTAAGGGGTGAAGGGAGGGGAGGGGAATAGGAAAAAAGAAGCAACAAGATATATTATGTACAGGTACAAATCCCCTATGATGAATGTTATCACTATGTATATCTAAAATGTACCATTAAGATAAAATAAAGAGGAAAAAAAATTCAAAGTAAAACCAGAAATGAGAGAGACAGGTTTTTTGTTTTTGTTTCTGTCTTTTTTAAAAGGAGAAAATAGCACAAATAAGGCTACCGAATCAATTAAAACTAAAAATATACTCTTATTTTTTTTCTCCAGTAGTGGATGCTAAAGAATAATACTTCTCTAAGCTTCTATCAACTGAGATGACCAATTAATAATAAATTTATTTTCATCTTCAAACTTCTTATGTTCTAAGAATGTGAACATTTTGCTTTGCCAACAGGATTTTCTACACATGTTGTGAAGGAAGAGACAAATTGTTCTTATAAAGGTGAAATTGATCTGAACAAAGGGGTGGATCCGCCGGGGACATCCGCATGTCCCTTCTGTAGTGTGACACTGCACAGCCGCGGGACTCCTCTTCATGAGGTGGGTTCCGTTCACCGCAGATGGTACCTGTGACTTCAGAGCAGGTGTTGGAGCAGGCTTGGCCACGGCGTCCTGATGCTTACTGTCTGGACAGTTTCCAGCTACAGCTCGGACTTTGGGTTGTTGAGGAGACTGTCAAAGAGATTGATAGTGCGAGCAGTATTGGAATTACCCATGATAAATGACACCATTTTCTTCGTTCTTCTCAAAAGACAAGCTGTGAATCACAAGACCATTCAGCTCAACTGGGTGAGGGTCTCCTTCCATGCGGAAGATGCCTAAAAACACATTCACATTTGGATTGGGGTCACCTGAACAAATCAGAGCACAGACGCTTTAATGCCTCACTACTGGGATATGGAAAGCAACCGAGTATAATCCAAGATTTACAGACCTGAGGGATTTGTAGTAAAATTTCTCTCTCTGTCCAATTTGGCAACTACTTCCTATTTCATGCACAGCACTGGGTCAGATTTTACTAATTAGGTTAAGCCAGGCTTCAGTAACAAAGCCTGCAGTCCTGGTGATTAAATATGATACCATTTCATTGTTCACTCATGTAACGGTCCAATGGTACTGGTGGAACAAGAGGGGAGATGTAACGGTAGAAGCTTCTCTAAGCCATCATTCAGAAATACAAGTTTCTTCCTAAACTGCCTCCAAAATAAGCAGATCCCCAGAATCGCTGTGGAACAGGAAGAAAATAACAGATGATGTATGAGAGAATTTTGTGGAGCAGATCTTGAAGTAATATGTGCCATTTCTGTTATATTTATTGCCAAAAACTGGATTACATATCCCTAATCTAATCATGAGGAGTTAGAAAATGTAGTTTAGCTGTTTGTCCAGGAAAAAGAGGAAAAATGAAATGGGTATTAGTTATTATTGTCAATCTTTTCTAAACAGTGTAGCAATGCAAATGAGAAAACAGCAAGTCAACTAAAAATTGAAATTTATAAGAATGAAGACAATTATTTTCATCTGCAAGAGTTTGCTACTTTTATGTATTCATTTCTATTACAAGAGTATGAAGCTCCCTTAAGGATAAGTACAATTATCTCTGAAATCACAAAGGAAAATATAAGAAATCTCCAAAGTGTAAATATCACCAGCTCAACTATCATAGAATAAACCAACTTTAAACATTCTTAAACTGGAAGCAAATGAACAGATTTATCAAGATATAAAAGGCATATAATAAAATTCTCAGCTAATTCAAGAGAAACTAGTACTGTCATCCTCTATTTTATGAGATAAATTACACAGTAATTATAAATGAATTCACAATTCAGAAGAAAATTTTCTGTATTTTTTTTTACTTCTGTTCTCTTCATTGCCACTTAACTCAACTCTGAAATTAGGAACATATGTGGTGTACTTATGGCTAAGTACAAAGGGAAGCGGGGTGAGCAGCTGACTTCTAGAATGTCAGAGGACACACTCAGCGTGGATGTCAGAGCCTTGATGAATCACATGGTGGTGATATTCACGCTGGCCATAACTATGCACCAAGGTCTTCTTGGATTCAGGAACTGAACTGTTCTACTTACTATCTCACACCTGATCTTATATCAATGTACTCTCCCTGGCTGTCCTGATGGGGTTATGGATAACCTGCATTCCCTTTGTTCAATCATGATAAAATAGAAGGAAAAGAGACACAGACATTAAAGAGAAATAGTACTTGAGAAACAACTAGATTAATATCAATACAGATTTATTTTTCACATGCAAATCCATTCCACAGCTAGTAAAATACAATAGAATATTATGTGCTATGTACCAAGTGCTTACCATTAACCAAGAATTTTTCTAAGGGCTTTGCAAGTGTAACACGTACTGAATGTCTACTTGATGTCACTATCACCTTCCCAGGCCTCCTCTGCACTGCAGGAATTGAAACAGGGAAATTCATTTCCTGGAATCCTTTCTCTAAGATTTCTGGTTAGAGTTTGCAAATAGGAAACTGCAGACAGGAAGATGGAGATGAAGGAGCTCTTATTCTCCAGATGCAGTTCCAGCCAGAATCATAGGCTTCTAGGTGAGTTCTGGAGAGTCACATACTTTACTGCTGCAGACAGTAAAATTGGTGAAATATTATCTAAGATTCTGGAGAACTGCAGTAACTTCGCTTAGACTTCTCATGAGAACCACATGTTTTGTTGCCTTGGACTGAGATCTCCAGTAATAGCTTCCTCGCATGACCTGAGAGGTGGCTTCCCTGACTTACAGTGGGGGCTTAAGAGCCAACAATTATATAAGTTTCTACTTTGATAATAAACACTTTTCATCACCACACATACAGGGGTGATTGATCAAAAGGTATGGTGAATGTTTAAATTTAAAAACAAACTTATTACAGTAAAAGACATTGCCAAGAACAATAGGATAGTATGTTCAAAGCAAACAGGAGGATTTTGAGTAGTATTTTGAGGAAGATTAATGGCAATGTGTCTTTTACTGTAATGAATTTTTTAAATTTTAAACATACACCATATTTTTTAGCAGGCCTCATATGATAACTTCTGTTTTATTAATCACATCCTGATATAAGTGATCAAAACCATTTTGTAAGAAAAACACAAGCACATCTAGATTTTAAAAAATAACCAAAGCTCAGAAAATGTAAATGTCTTGCCAAAGTTTGAATTCAGATCAAATATGTTGCCTTCAGAGATCATGTTCTTCATGATAATCCTACATACCTCAGTAAAGTTACCATCAATGACATTGAAAATCTTTAATAAAGCGCTCAACATTTACCAACAACTCAATAATATCCAATGTCCACTTCACTAATTAGCTATTACACCTCCCTTTTCTCTGAAAAAATAAAATAAAAACTTGAGGTTTATCTTCTGCAAAAACAATACTAATAGTCTGCATTAACTTTTTCACCATGTCTATAATCCACCCAATTTGTTGATGGCAGGCTGAAGCAGCCCTGTGGCTAGAGAGCTGGACAAGCAATACAGGCCGTGGTGAGTGTTAAGAAAAATGGGCTCCTTTTTCCCGTGAAATGCAGGACCACATCGAAGGTTTGATTTGGCAGAGCAATAGTATGAGCTGTGTAGTAGCTCCCAGTCACTCTCTGCACTGAGAGATTTTGCAGAAAGTACAACCAGCATAACTATAAGCATAGCTCTGGGTAAGCTCTCTTCTCACCATCATCTCTAGTCAGTAACAACAGTGTCATCCTAAACGGCTCCTACCCTCCCGCCAAATCTGATTCTGCATTTAAAAATATCCTGCTTAGAGTACCAGAGACTGTTAACTTTAATTCTTGTCTTGTAAACTACTTATTTGTAATATTTGAAATTTTAAACTACATATTTTATAATCCAGAGGACAAATTCAATGCAAATGAGCCCTTATCTGAGTTCTTTGGTAGTTGAGTACTTACTTGGTTAGGAATTCATTTATTCTTTTGTTTACAACTTGCCTACCTACTTGCCTTGGATAATTATGCTCAGTGGTAGAGCACCTGCCTAGCAAGCACAAGACCCTGAGTTCCATCCCCAGCACCCCCAAAATTAAAAAAAAAAAGGAATAGCTACACATTTGTAGTTTTGCATTCTTTCTGTTAGCATTTTTGAAGCTTACTTTTGAAAACTGAATATCCGTATTTATTTTTTGAAACCAAGTGGACAAGATATGATAGATAAATAAGGTGAAAACTTAAATTTTAAAAATTGTTAAAAGACACACACCATTAATTCCTCTAAAAACACTCCCCTTCGCTTCAAACACACTATTTCATCGTTCTTGCCACTTGTGCAGCAGTACTGAAAGTGCTAGTTCATGGGTGTCTTCAGTTGCACTGCTGTGGCTTCCTAGATGTCCCGAATTCATTCAAAATATTTGATTTTCATGGTCATTTTGACTTTGGGGAAAAGCCAGAAGTCTCACGGTGCTAGATCGAGTGAATAAGGGGATAAGGGAACATCATAGTGTTTTGACAAGCTTGCCTTTCTGTCGATGGCACTTGGGACCAGTACTCTATTTTGATCAGAAGTAAAGGCACCTTACCAAAGAGGACTTCCAGAACGGCTTCAGAAAGTGGCGAGAATGACGGGATAGTGTATTTGAAGAAAGGAGGATTATTTTGAAGGGGATTGATGGCAATGTCTCTTACTGTAAAATTTTTTAAAATTTAAACCTTCACCTTATATTTTGAGTGCCCTTGTGTTAAGGCCCACATATGCCAGCTCTTGTATGTGCTGGGGAATCATCAAGGAAAGAGACTGACATATTCCTTTACAGATGCAGAGTTTGATGGGGAAGTAGACAAGCAGCAGGAAGGCGATCCAATGCGAAAAGTTGCTGTGATGGAGGAACAAACCAGAAGCAACTACACAAGATTCAAAATCAAGGGAGGCTTCTTAGAGAAAAAGGTTGGTTCCTGCAAGATGAGGCGGAGTCGGCTGGGTGCAAGGAATGGAAGTAGAAGTGCCTTGAAGATTCCTGGGAGAGAAATGAACATGTGTAATGGCCTGCAGACAGGAAACGCTGTGATTGGCCTCGGAAATAATTCAACAACAGGAGGAAACAGGCCACCTTGCAGGAACTACAAGTTCAGTATAACCACAACATGGAGTACCACGGAAGAAGAGTAAAAAATAAATAATAGAAGTAAACAGGAGTAGATAGTTCAGGCTTTCACAAGCCATTTTTTTAACATTAGGTTTTTACTCACAACTTGTTTTCAAAATTATAATTTTTCCACTATTTACTTAGCAAATATTTTCTAGCATCTACTATATCCCAGTCTCTATTATCTACTTGACATTTGAGATATATCTACTATGTGCTGGACTTTTAAGATTTGACATAAGTCCCTACCTTGGACAGCTTATATCTAACAGCAACAATGGTAGAATTGTGGGAAAGAGAATAAGTAGAATAAGTTCAGGACGTTGGGTGAGGCAAGAAAGAGAATAAGTAGAATAAGTTCAGGACGTTGGGTGAGGCAAGGAGTCACTTGATAGATACAGTAGTGTGGGGGCACCCACCAAGGCTCTTTTCCCTGAACTTCTGTGCTCTCTAATGTAGCTGAGAGCAGCATCATCCATCCTGGCTCCCCTAATACAACTCACAGGCAGCTAATGCTCTGGGACTGTGCCCTTTCTGTATCTGCATCGCCACCACACTAACTAAAAGCTCTTCGTCTCTTATTTGAATTACTCACAATCACCTACAGAGCCTCATCTCCATTTTTCTCCATTATAAACTTTTCGAAGTATTCATCAGAAATGACAAACATAGTTAGGCCACTTCTTTGTTCAAAAACCTGTGCTAGCCCTATACTAGCTACAAATAAGCTCCAGACACTAAATGTGACACTCAAAACCCTTCTGAATTTGAGCGTTGGCTAGCTGTGGAGCTGTTGTCTAGAATTTTTCTCCCATAATCCCCCAGACTAATAGAAGCCGTGACCTTTTTCTTCTTCTGGAAAAGGTTCTGCCCGTAACATTCTACCAGTGACACTTCCCTTTTCTCCTCACCCTATTTTTTGCTGCTGACGTCTCCTCTATCTTTAAGGCCTGCTCAAATACTCCACCATGGCCGAAAAAACTTCCCTACTTCTTTCTAGTCATTCCAAACAAGCATCCCATTTTCTCTTCGCCCATAAAATTTCATTTTATTTTTTACGGTTTCCAGGTTTTGTATGTTCATTCTAAATAATTCAGCCTGTTAATCTTCACAGGCAGAAGTCATCACAGCCAGTGGACTCTAAGCACCCTCAGGCCACAGACCATCCAGTTCTCTGCCCCAAGCCTCCCTTCTCTATTCCTGGACAGGTGCTTTCTGGGGAATATGCTTTAAATTCATTTCCTTAAATTCTAGTCTAGGCAGAAAAGATTTTCTTTCCTGGAGGTCAATGCACTAACGATCTCATTCACAGAATTAACACGATGAATAAGAGCATTTTTAACAAGCATCTTTTAATAATTATGAATGCCAGATTTCATCAGAAGCCTAGAGCAAGTATCATCACTGTGAGACAAACTAAATGCTACATGTGTCAATATTTACACAAGCCGATTACAACAGTGTGGTCTCATCAGTTCAGCTATTGTGTCTTGTGAGCTTAACTAAATTTCAAACTCCATAAGGAACTGTATTTTCCCCTGAAGTTATTAAAGGGTAGATTTCTTTTAATTAAACTCATTTGCATGACTAAATTAGCTTTAATTACTCTCATTCATTTCACTAATACCTTTCTTTGATCGGAGAAGGAGAACTTCTATAATTAATTAAAATAGGATACTCTGGTCTTCACTGATTCTAGAGAACAGTTCTCATTTATGCTTTTGAGTGACTGGGGGAGTAGAGGATTTTTTGATCTAGCTCTACCATTAACACATTCCATGAGTCTGAGATGGACACAGAGAGAGTCTGCTCCTCGGTTTCTCCATCTGATACGCATGGTAGTGGTAAAGGTAATCCTATTGTTTTAGCCTGCCATATGAAGATAGCTAATGCCTTCAATGCGCAAGTACTTAAAGCATTCATGTAAATTCTAAACTTTGAACATTATTGAAAGTATTAATATCAAAAACAAGTTTTTGTTTTAAATTTTTCTCAAAAATGATGTTTGTCTTTACCTTTTGGGTGGTGGTGATGGTTTTCAGATTACCGTATTTATTACTATGCTAATTCATTCACTCATACCTGCGTGCATGTATTCAATAAAAATTTGTTTTCATGCAATATTCCAAACATTGTGACTGCCCTGGATAGAATTCAATAAACTCTTAATAAGTCTATCAAAACATCTTCCTCCCCAGAGAGTTCAATTTTGAGAGAGAAAATAGTATGTAAACAAATACATTTTCATAAAACCAGAATCATATACAAGGCTCATGGTTGAAAAGGGGAAGTTTTCAACTCAGCCCTAAAGTACTCAAAACAGATCTTGTGAGGTTAATAAGTTTAAAAAGATGGGAGAAGGTGTTGGGGATTTAGCTCCAGTGGTAGAGTGCTTGCCTAGCAAGCACAAGGTCCTGAGTTCAATCCCTGGCACCCCTCCCCCCAAAGAAAAAGATGAGAGAGAAAGCTTATTCTAAGACTGAGGAATTCTCTCCTCAAAGACACTCAAGCAAGAAGAGAACAGCATAGTTGGAAAATTCTATCTTATTTTGGCTTAAATTTTGGCTTCTAGCACGGAGTGAGAAGGAACAAGTATAAAGAGTAAGTCACCCTGTGGATGTTTCGGCTTAAATCAGATGAGTAAAATAACTATATTTATGCATTAGAAAGATAATGAAGTGGTAATATGGAAAGTAGATTAGAAGGCGATAAGGATGGATAGGAGATTCTTTAGCCCAATAATAATGTACATTTGAAACACTGTAGTAGCCGTAGATTTGGAGAGGAGAGAAAAATATATTTCATTGGTATTTAGAAGAAAGAATAGGCAGGCAGAAGTTTAAGATACTATGTTTCTACCTCAGATGGATTTTTAGGTAATGTGGCATTATCAAAAACATGAAAAGAGAAATAGTTTAGAGTAAGGATAGAAAAAATTCTGATTTAAGTTTTGAGGATATAATTTTGAAATAAAAATAAATACATGTGTCTGGATGTTAGAACACTAGTAAAGAAAAAATTCTATATTTGGAAGTTATAATAGAGGTTTTCATGCTCTGCTTTGTTTTAATCTGCTCTTCACTTCTTTCAGTCAATCAGAAAACAAAATATGATCCAGCGAGGGTGTTAGAAGCGAGGGTCAGGGTCTTTTAAGTGGGATGACTAGCTGTAAGGACAAGTAAGCTCAGAGCAAAAGAGCACACATTTGACTTCATATAGTAATGTCTACAAATGAAGCCAATACAGAGGTTTAAAAGCTAATAAATTAAGAGAAACTGAGGTCTTGTGACATTTTTTGGACCACTGGATCCAGCCAGACCTTTGATTAAACTTCTCTTCAACCTTTTAGCCATGTGGGGCAATACATTTTGAGTTTTATGCCTCACATATGTTTATATTTCTGTGACATGTACCCAAAAACATCTTAACTATTTCAAGCGTTTTCATGAAGTGATTTTGAATTCACACGGGAACAATGAGCACCATAACTCAGTTCAGAGCACACTGAGGATCGAGAAAGATTAAGGTAGCATAACTCAAGGAACATAAAAATAAAAAGGTAGATGGAAGGAAATAATCCTATAAAGAAAGCTGGTGAAAATCAGTTAGGAAGCCTCAGAGAGAGTAGTGTGATAGAAGCCAAAGAATCAAAGACAGAATCAGAACTGTCCTGGGGGAAGAGATGAGGGTGTATTCAACAGGACAAGATGTACTAATGTTTAGATGATACACCGATGTTTAGAAAGAATGGTTTCAATAGAGTGGTGGGCACAAGATACAGAATATGTAACAAAAACTGAAGTCAGGGAACTGAGTTTTTCTCTCAAGATCATTTGTGAGGAGAAAGCAGGAGACTAGAGTTTGAACAATAACAACATAAGAAAGGCAGTAGAAAACAGGTTTGTTATTAAGCTGCTAGAGGTGGTACCTGCCTACACACAGAGGAAAAGCATGATTTTCTCCTGCCCTTTTTTGTTTACTTTGTGGAAAACTTGTAAAGATTGAACCAACACAGAATATCAGGTAGAGGGGCTGAGGATTTAGCTCAGCGGTTTGAGTGCTTGCCTTGTAAGCATAAGGCTCCGAGTTCGATCCCCAGCTCAAAAAAAAAAAAAGAATATCAGGTAGATAAGAATAACTGACAAGTATGAATCAGAGTCTTTCACTCTCTTCCTTCATGTCTAATTATACAGGTCCCAGAGGTTTCCCATATCGTGATGCTTTCAATTTTTTTGGACTAAAAAGTAGAAGGCCCATTCATAAATTTTCTAAATGACACAGTTTATTTGAAAAAAACTGTGCTTTATTACCAAACAGAACTGTAGCCATCAGCAGGCTCTCGTTAACCATTGCAAGGTATCTGTGTCAGCTGGAGATGAGATAATTTGATTTATTTCACTCAACTAAGATCAAAGCTTTGTATTAGTTGGTGACTCACTAGATGTCATGTATTCAGGGCATATTAATCAAACAGATGAATGGGTTTTATTTTGGCAGATCCACACATGCATATAACAAACTTGGATCATTTTTGCCCCCTTATCCCTCTTCCCCTTCTCCCCCCTTCCCCCTTGGTTTCTTCCTCTTCTCTAATTGTACCCTTGCTATTTTCATGCCTAGATGTCATCTTTTTAATCCTTTTATTACAATGTATAAGTAATATCTATCACACCACTTAGGACACGAATTTATTTTTCAGTTCCATGATTTTTTTAAAGATGGTAAACAAATTTAGAAAGGAAAAATGTAAAACTCAAGCACAACATTCCTTCTTAAGTATCAAGTTTTCAATAAGTGATGCTCACTAAAAAGGAAAAATAATCTTCAAATCTTGCTTCAGTATCAATGTTCTAATAATCCTTTCTGACTTCGAGTCTATAAACAAAGTCTAGAATGGAACGGGCTGAAATAACTCACAAGCATAGATAGCGTCCAGAAGATTAAAAGCCGTTCACGATGTAGACACCTAGCTAGGGAGTGTGGGGTGAGGAGCACCTTCTTTTTCAGACTGCATTTGGATGTTTGGCTTGGGTGTACGCAGTCATCAAAGAGAATGTGTCATGAAAAGAAATGGAAACAAACAAATCACAATACCAAAAGGAAGGGAAAAAAAACTGCACAAACCACACTTCCACAGTCCTCTATTTATACTAGCACATTCTGGGAAAATCACTCAAAAACCTGTTACTAATCATTTAAACCTTAGGCTGTCGACATTTTCCTGCTTTGCTAGCCAAACAGTCATGTGCAGCAGCCAGAGGGTTAAAGAGCCAGATTTCCCGTCCCATACTGTGGCTTGGTGCAAGCAATATGGAGGACCTCATCCTCGCTCCAGAGGCTCCTGTTGAACGCGAAGGGGTCTATCTAGGCAAAAATATGTGCAGCCTTCTGGGCCAGATTTGCTCCGGAAGGGCTTCGAAGTTGGCTGTGCGGTGAATTAAGCTGTCCAGACCTGCTGTTCCACTAAGGCCAAGATTGCCTCTCTGCGAGCTTTGCTCTCCAGCCAGCAGACCATGCGAAGCCTGCTTGCTTCTGCAGGTCCACACGCCCTACAGAAGTTGGGGGAAGTCTTCGTGTGGCTTCAAGAAATACAATATCTAATCTAATATCAATTAGATGCTTTGCACTTTAGTAGACCAAACATTTCAATTTTCACATTGAAATAAAATAAGTGAAACAGAATAGAGGAAAACTAGATGGTTTCTGAGATGTAGATTGTAGAAGACAAGGGGATTTTCTGTTTCTTAATTACAAGAAAAACTTACAGTCTGTACAACAGATTGTATCTCCAGTGGCCTAACATTGCACTTTGTGTTATTTTAAAGGAATATTTGTGATATGCTGATTATATATACTGTATTACATGGTGTAATAAATAAATTCACTAGGAATGTTCCATGTCGAGAGGGTGAGAAAATAACTCTCAAAATCCCAATCACATCTAATCATTGTATTATGCAAACTCCAGAGTAAAATTCTTGATTTTCATTTTCTCTAGGCCCTGTTCCTTTGATTCATTTTCATCAGCAAAACAAAGACAAAAATCTTGAAAGTAGGCAGTACTTTATGGGTAATTATTAATATATTTTTGTATTTCATAAAAATCAAAATTCAAATTCAATTTGACAAGAAATATACCCACATGCTCTCCTTCTGTAAACTTCCTCATTGAAGGTCTGGATTTTGAAAATCTATTCTCTGCTGGAATAGGAGAATAAAAAAATTCACAAAATCCAGCAAGATAGAAGCACATAGTCCAGTTCACACACAAGCTAGGGCTGAGGACTACTCTTACTAATATCCATCATGATTCAGCCGTCATGAACAGAAATTTGAAGATAAGCCTTACTGATAAACAAAAAAGCAGCAAGACATTTGATTTGCCTTTGCCATTTGAACATCATACCCTGCCTGTTTAGAAATCAGGCTGAACCAAATCAATATGTGCTGTCAGAGTTGAAGCTCAAAGAACAGGAGGAGGTGAAGTTTGACTCAGGATTAACATAAACCACCGTGGGTCTTTGAAGTCAGACTCAAAAACTTAGGTTCCATCATGCTCTGAATTATCAAATGTGTTTCCTGTGAAGAAAGGAGTACTGTTTAAAATATTTGATAATCTGACAAGGCCATAAGGCTTAATGGAATCGATGATTACACACAGATGGATGATTAACTCTCGAGGTTTAACATTAAAAAAAAAAGTAACTGTGCTGGATTGCTACTTAATGGAATTACACTGCCCATATGGAAAAGAACTATACCCTAAATACCCAGAATGATGGAACAGGTGGCAGAATCTGGGCAAGACTGCTTGGAATGCACAAAAGCATTCTGAACTTGTAACTGCCAGAAAGATTCCTGGAGGAAAAAAAAAAAAAAAAGAGGATCTTTGAAACCGTGTTAACTTTTCTACATTTTGGAAATATGAATTGCAAAAAATAATTAGAAAATTGAAACTCGAAGTACATATTTTTCTAGTAGGTTAATTTTTTTCAAACTATCTTTGAGGAAGCTGCACACTAGCGTGTTTGTGTCTGAGGCAATGTTGTAATGTCTGGATTATTTACCTCCAACATAAACTCAGTGAGGGCCGAGACTGTATCTGTTTTAACAACAGCTCTGTCCTCCAAAAGATGTCACCAGAGGAAGGAGAGTGAAACTATTAGCTAAAGTAAGGACTGGGCATTATTTTTGGCTTTCATATTATTTAGTAGTATTTTACATCCACACTTCCATGGATAATCAGGAGCCACAAATGAGACAAAGGTGGCAGGATATGAATACTAGTGAGTATTTACATATAAACAAGCAAATGATAAGGTAAAAGAATTCCAATTAAGAAACCACTACTGATAGAAGGTAATTTGTGATTTTTTTTACTCCAATTTATCAAGGTTTTATATTAAATATTAATAACCTTTCAAATCACAAAGACTCTGTTTTTCATGTACCTGGAGGGGTGAGGGGACAGAATCAGGAAGATCTTGGTAATTATAGCTTGGTAGGAAAGTGACATTGGGCATATGGTATGAGCTAAGAACGAATTGCTTTATACACATAATTTTATTGTATTCGGAATATGTCCTCTATGTTATTTCTCTATTTTACTGAAGAGAAATTTGACTTCAAATGAGCATCCTAAGTTCACAGAGTTAGTAATTGATAAGGTTGGGACTAACTGCAAAATGGGATTGGTGGCATCAGAGTCCCTTCACACAAAATTATTTTCAATGCCTATTTAACCTACTGTCTCCCTGATTCTGTGTTACTTCTCTAGTTTTGCACATGCCTGGGCACCCTTGAACTCCCTTTGGCATCTGACACTTTCCAAAAACCTCACAGATGAACACTGTCTGCTAGATTCTAGCAGGACCTTTAGCAAAGTCATTAAGATGGAAGAGAAAATAGAGCTGGTAGTTCAGTAAAACTCTTATCTTCTGAGTTGGAGCCTCTGGGAGATAGTTTGGAGTCCTCCTGGATGGGATCAGTTGCCCATATTAGAAGAGACAAGAGAGATACAAGCTCTCTTTCTCAGTCAGGTGAGACCACTTCAAGAAAGCAACCATTAGAAAACCACTAGGAGAGTCCTCAACAGGCTGGTACCTTGATCATGTACTTTCCAAGCTCTAGAATTGTGAGAAAGAAGTGCTTACTAGTTAAACCATTCCATCTATGGTGTATTCGTCACAGAAACCCAAGCTAAGACAATTTTTTTAAAAATAGGAAGGAATTATCTTGGTTTAACCAGTCATTTCATTTTGTTACATAATTGAAGCAATTAATACTCACAGATCTCTCCTATGACTCTATCATAAAAATGGCACATACTTACTGTCTACCCTAAAAATAATCTGGACATACTCACACAAACCAATTGGCTTACTAAGTGTATAAATACACCTTCTTTTAGCTATTTGCTTTTTAGCTTTCCATATGTTTAGGACATTTATGCATTTTGATATTTATATTATCAAAATAGTTTTTCAGACTTTGTGTCCTCCCAGAAAATTTTCAGATAAACAGTAAAAACACTTATGGCCCCATGAGACTATCTCCTCCCAGTTTTAACATTTTATTTTCTGCTAATTACTTGTGAACTTTGATATGCTGTGGGCTTCTATTTGTCTCTTAAAATATTCATCCTGATTACATCATGGGAATTATTAAATAAATTAAGCATCGAATATGTGAGATTTCTAGAAAAATATGAACAGCATGTATGTTGTTGAAAATAGGAACTACCCCTCCCACACCAATCCTCTGCAGCACAGATGTCCAGCTGGCCTATATCTAAAGAAAGAAACTACCTGTCCAAAGAGATCGTAAAATTTTGAGGGCGAAATATAGACCTTATTGTGGGGCCATGAGAGATGCTGGTTTTGACAAGAAAGTATACAAAGATACAATTAAAACGCCAGTATACCTGGCAATGAAAGGCAAGTACTTTAGGTGGAAAATGTGCATGTATTTTCTTTTGCAACTGTACTGTTAGTACAGTATCTTTGTTACTGTGGGGATATTTTCACAGAAAATAAAGAGTATCTGCACCAAATAAATCTAAATTATTATTTACCTTTGTGACTATCAGACTTATTCTGTGCCTCTCTAGATTTCTTTGTTTTAGAATTCTTAAATTGCCTGAATATCAATGATAGTCCCTCGTCTTGCTTACTTGTTGCTGAGACACAATACCTGACACCCACAACTTAGAGGAAGAGGGGTTTATTTTGGCTTACTTTCAGTCCATGGTCAGCCAGCTCCCAAGAAGAAAAAGCATGACAAAGGCAGGACAGGAAGAGCTGTTCACCCCATGGCAGACAGGAAGCAGAAGGTGAAGGGAGGAGCCCGGGAGGAAGACAGACCCCTTCAGGCCCTGTTCCTAGTGACCCACCTCTCTGACCAAGTCCTACCTCTAACACCACATTTAGCTGTAAGCTTCTTGTGGACTAATCCCCTAATGAGTATAATGTCCCCATGATCACTTGCCAAATACCCCACCTACGAGTGCATCACGCTTTGGGGGACATCTGGATATCTCTCTTTTTAAATTATTATAGCTTCCAATTTGACCTAAAATACTTCTTCTGTGCTCCAATAAACATACTGCTTGGGGGATATGCAGTAAGAGAGATATGTTGGTGGAGACTAGTGCTGAATTATGACTTTATTCTTTCAGCAACAAATAGATTTACTTTAATATGATATCTAGAATCGCTATATCTTTAAAATTATATCCCTTTAATCAAATTGGAAATACTTTATTAATTGTCCTACTAGTGGTTTTTAAATAGCAAGTTTGTTTTATTAATTTTTGATATAATATATTTTCGACTGATAGATAATGTGGTGATTGAAAATTAAATATTAAATACTGATCCCGACACAGAGTGCCCCAAGGGCAAGGATTAAGTACGGTCATTATCATATCATACTATTTAATACAAGGTTTACTGGTAAGGAAGACTGTGAGATGGCAGTCACCTTAGGCCTCATGCCAAGGGCAAATGGGTTGGCAGAGAGAAAATGGTCCCAGACAGAAGCAAAGGAAACAACATGTGTTTGGGGGGACTGATAATAGGATGTCTATTTAAAGGCATGGTCTTCACTTTAGAAAGTCCAACACATTTTGCTATATAAAGTATATGTATTGTTTCAGTAGAACTAACCATGGGTCTGAAATGACCCTGGTCGCTTCCTTCTTCATCAATCCAACTGTAGCACCCCTTTGCTCTCTAAAGGCCTGATAGCAGGGAATACATGGTGGTGTTGTCTAGCGGATAGACATCAAAACTAAGGAAGAGGAGTTGACTGCTCCCTGGTTTTGTAGAAGTATCATCAAACAGGATGGAAAATATCTATATATACATATATATAGTATATAGATATATACACACACACACACATATATATATATACACACACATACATATATACATATTGCTCCTATATATAAGAGTTTTCTTTCTCTCCTTCAAGGTACAGAGGCTCAGGTAGCCCAGGTTCTCGAAGATTTTGGAATGCTCCCACATTATTGGAATAGTTTTCTTGTCAGAACACAGCAAAAAACATTTGAGCCATTTTGACTACTCAGAACTCAATATGGCAACTTCTGAATAGATGCTTTGGGGAGAAAGGAGTGTGGAATAAAGCAAGAGCTAAACTTGTTGAGTATTAAGACTTTTGAAACAATTCATGGCACTTTGTGCCATATACTACATGACACGAAACTGAGAAGAGCAGGAATATGACATACCAAATATTTCTTATTCAGAATAAGACCTTCTTGACGGACAATATAATTGCTTCCAACCACAAGCCACAAATACAACTGTGTCTTCACTGACTGTCTTTTTCTCTTAAGGGAGTAAGGACAGACCAAAGCAGAACAGTCATGATTAAGTTAAATGAACCGTAATTGCCAGTATTTGTTTCTATACCATCCTCTGGCTGAAGGTTTTCTTCTAAACATTTGTACTTTCTACCCTTCCCCATCCTCTACTGTCTTCCCTATAGCCCACTTCAAATATGCGTTATTAACCTCCCCAAGCTTCCATCTTTACTTTTAAATCTCTTAAAAGTAAGTCCTGAAATTACATATTTGTATATGTTTTTGTGTATATCTAACGTAGCCTTGTATGTATGTACCATTATTTACTCACCACGGTTAAACACACACATACACACACACACACACACACACACACACACACACACAAATAGAAAGAACAAAAGGAGGATATCAATACAACCTGACTAGCAGCTTCACAAAAACAAGGCTATGACTATCAGACCTAAAGAGATCGGCACAAAAAGCATTCCTCAGTTTAGTCATCTTTGAAGTTCAGCAATCTATACCAAGGAACAGGATTTAGAAACTAACATCCCTCTCTAATCAGAAATCTGTAAGACACTTTTGTTCAGATACATGTAGTCCTTTTACAGTAGATAATTTCATCATAGCTTTAGGTTACATAAAGTCAGGCTTTATGAAAGCCTTCATGCAAAGCCTATTTTTGAACCCACACAGTAGTCCTTCAGAGAGGACTTTTCTTCATCCAGTCATCAGCAGCTATAACACTTCAACACGCTTTAATTCAAAATCTAGAGTTTCCTCATCACATGGCTATCATGGAACTGGCATTTCACAATAAGCCGCCTGAGTTGTATGTGCAATCTCATTCACTGTCAGCTGACAGACTTGCTCTAAAATCATGGAGGATGTCTGAAATGCACCAATACAGAAAGTACGGCCCACTTATGGGCATATTCAAAGTTTTACACACTAAATACAGAGTCCACCAAAACACGTATACACACTTTAGGAAAAGAAAAACGCATAGAAATATTTTAATGCTAAATTTATCAAGACACCATGAGATTAGTACAAGTTATCTTTGGCCTCCACAATTACAAGAGGGGCTCAAAGTCATAGCCATTAGCTTCCAGACATTTATTAGTATGGCGAACTGCTGCTTGGGTAATCCACTTGGGTAATCTGCTTGAGATTGCTGCACGTGTCTTTTCAGTTTCTTATCATCTAGGGACTGGCATCTAGTGGGTGAGACATATAGGACATCCTGTAGGGTCCCCCAAAAGAGGGTAACACCAACTATTGAAAAAACATCATACTATTTTTCTTTTCCTGAAGTATGTATACATTTTTGGCAGACTCTGTATATTCATTATTTTTTATTGATTCATTGTCAGAATTCCTTATTACTCCTACAACTTCTGGGAACCAGTTGCATAAAATTAAGCATAAAACTCTTCTACAGGTTTCCCTTGTTTCTCTATTGCCTATACATGTTCATTTGAGATGCTAAGCCAAACATGGCCTATAAAGATTAGACTATTATAGAAAGTATATTGTACAAACTATTATGTCTATGTAATGTCACCCCTATATGGCAAAGAATCTGTATGTGAAAGTAGAATAGGACGGTTATTCTAATGCCATGATATGTTCAAGAGGAAGATGTAAGATCTTAGATACTTTTAAATGTCTGACTCAACTCCATATGCCCTATTGAGATTTGTTCATTTTATATTTTAACTGAAAGTTATTCTGGATTTTTTTTTTGGGGGGTTGGCTTCTTTTGGTTAGTTAAACTATTTACTTGGAGGGTTTTTAAAAATTACTTTTCCTTTGCCAGTTACTGGTTATTAAATTGTGGTCCTCAGCTTGTGACCACACTAACAGATGTCTCCTAGTTGGAGTGAGATCACAAGATTCCTTTCAAACAAATGCAAGGGAAATATATTACTACAACAAAGCCAAAGGTGTGTGCCTTTGAGGCGGTTCAAGAAGGGTGGGAAGATACAAACTACAGTAGATACAGGTTATTAGTCTTCTTCATCACTTCTTCATTTTATTATAAATATACAGAACTTGCAGAAACTCATAGAACATGTATAAGAACAAAATCCTAAAGAAGATCCATTCATTCATTCATCTTCCAAACAACTTACCCAGTTTCAACTTTTTCATACTGTGTATGTATTCTCTAATTCCAGGTAGTTTCTATTATCCCATTCACCAAAACTAGTCTTTTAACTGATTTTTTATTCCTATAAAGAAGTATATTTTCTTTCAGACAATTTGAAAACTGATGCAAGTGCTTTAACTGTCAAATAAAAGGTTTCCCCAGTATTGGTGTCAGTGCTGTTCCAGGGACACTCTCTGACAAAACAAAAGTGAAAAACGACCAGTCCCAAAGCGTAGTGCAAAAGGAGAGGAAGCTGATCCCTTTTGCAGGCACATCTCTGTCCTAAGATTTTCTAGAAGTTGTTAATTCAAATCTGTCAGGTATCATATTACCTGTTACATCTTGTCCAAAAATTCCTGACTCCCTTATTCCTTAACATAGCTCCTACACAAAGAATTATTTGAAAGGCTATTAATAGGTTCATTCTGAACCCACTAAACAATTTCATGGCCTGTCACAATTCCGTCAGCCCTGGACTCACTGACGACGCACATTACAAACTGTTTGCAAGAAAAACAGGTGTTCCATTTTTAGTATGTGCTGAACTGTTTAGTAAAATGCTAGAAAACTAGAAATGAGACATTAATTTTATATTCCACACTGTATTTTCTAGTGTCATTACTAGATTCACTGAAATGCAAAACAACACATAGGTAAATAGGACTGGCCTAACTCGCAAAGGCGGAGAAGACTTCAAAGCAGCAGTGTGGGGTGTTCAAAATACGGTAGAAACAAAACAGTGAGGGCTGTTGCTGAGAGGGAGACAGAGGGCCGATGAGGCTAGGGTAGAGCGATAATTTAAAAAAGCTCCAAGACATAGATCACATTTGGATTTGATCTTTAGCTGAAGCTAATGGGTGGAGAATATTTCAGGCAATAGAAATCAAATGAGCAATAAAGGTAGGAAAGTGAAAGTGACTAATAAAAACTTACTGTCCCAGCAACAATCAAATCTTTTGGGGAGGGCAAGGGGTTGAATTTTCCCATTTTAAGTCATGGATTTTTTTTGGTGTTGAATATATTTTAATCACCTTTTTATAACTGATTTCCACAGATAAAATAGATATTTCCATATGGATCCATCTGCTAATCCGGGATCATTTTGAAATTTCATGTAAGGAAAAAGAAAAAGACCATGAAGCTGTTGCATCTTGAAGTGCATTAAAATATCAGAAGAAAAAATAAGAACACACTCCAAATGACCCATTTGTTTCTCAGTATTCCACCACTTACTGACAATAAGTGGCAGTACAGAAATTTCACAGTGTCATCCTGGTGGAACAGAGGGTTTCTGTAAGATTGCAGTTCTCTGTCCTTCAACATTGCCATTCAAATGATCTACTTGTTTCTGATGAATGAGGACCAAGCTTCTTCCTCCCTGGCATTGTGTGTTTCCTCCTGTTCAGTCTATCTGGACAGGCTAGATGTGTGTGTGGGCACACACCAGTTTGTGAGACACTGCATCGGCATTCAGTGGCTCTGCAATGGCGATAAACCCAACTTCTGGTGACTTAATTTGTGTTCCAAAGTGCCACCAACCACACAGTACAATGCCACCAAAAGGAGCAGTAACTAGGTCGAGTTTTTGGCAGTCTTGGAGGATCAGTAGCTCCAATGCTTGCTTGCCAGTGATTAAGTAGAGCTGAAAAATATTTTTCCTCATCTTTCTTTAACAGAACGACAACAACAAAAAAGCTCAGGTTAACTGATGCGGAGAGGAGAGGAAAAAAGAAAAGCTATTTGGAGAAAAAGAGTTTAACTGCCAATGAACTAAAGTCCAATTACTTAGGGCCAGTAAACAGTACTCGAGCAAGGGTACACACATTGGATACGTTGTGCTGGGGAAAGAGTTTCTGGTGGGAAGGGATGGATGTGAGCCTTATCATTATCAGGTAACTAGTAAGACATCTGTTGCTTTGGAAAAGTGAAGGGATTCTCTAGACGTGGTAGTACAACAATAAGATCCAGGAGAGGCCAAGCCTTTCTGGATAGAGGTTTCTCCCTGGTGTGGGAATGACCTGTGTTTAGCATGCAGCAAGTGTCAGTGTTGCTATTGCTTATATTTGCCCCGTCGCAGAGATGCTCACAGCTCTCTTGTTCTGAATGTACTTTTTCCAGCGAGTGCAACGATTAAACACTAGAGAGGCAACACCTCTTTCTCCTTTTACTGGATTTCTCATCCTAGTAAATCCAGTCGACAAGATTTAGCACTGGAAAGAAGCCCAGAAGGTTTGAAATTCAGTAAGGAGAAAAAAAAAAGTGTATTTTTAGGATTATGGTAGCAGCTGCTATGAAATGTATTTCTATTTTGTCGTTAGTCTGAGCTGCCTAACATAAATGTGTGGTAGAGAAAGATAACAGAGGTAAGGCGAGGAGGGAGAATTATAGCGAAGTGAACACTGTCTTCAGTTGTTGGAAGAAAAATTGAACACCAAAGATGGCATTTTATCAAAATAAAACTATAAATTGTATATCTAAGAGCTAGAATTAGATACCTACTCTCTTCCCCACCTTCTTCTACCTCCATTCCTTATTTATTTTAAAATCTTTCCTAATGGAATCTTAGGGAATGTTATTAACATAATAAATAGATCTCACTAAAATCACCTTCAGTGTACCCAAATATGTTGCAATCTGTCAAATAAATTACCTATCAAATTTTCACATTAAAACTAATTTAAAGATGTTTAAATAAAGCTTTTGTTGATTAAATAAGTGTTTATTTTCTTATGGTACAGTTTTTCCTTTGGTTTATTAATTAGACATACTAAGCACAAGCAGCAACAAATATACATTACAATCTTTTCGCATATTGAAATGGGTATATTATTTCAGATACTGTTTTGTCTGTGATAGCATTGGTTGAAAAACAATGATATCACAAGTTTGGGAAGCGATTATCAATTATTGGACACAGTAAATATTTGTGTTATATTTCTAAGTCTTAGGCTTCCTTTACCCTTGAAATTAGTAGTAGGGGTTCCTTCTTCAAACAAAACCATATATATGCTTTTCCTCTCAATCTGCTCCTCACTGGGAAAGAGACTGTGGTTGATATCAAAATGCGATACTGTATGTATAGCCTAAGGACTGTTAGAGAAATTGAATTTAATGTTTCATAAATTAATTCTGTTACCACTACATTGTTACTATGATTAACGATGACCACTAAATGAATATTTGGAAAAGCCAATATTTTATAAAATGCAATGTTCTTAATAGCATTCTTTGGGTCTAGAATCATATATTTAATGTAATCCTTAATTTTATTTCTAGATTTTCTTAGAAATCTTCTGTGGTTTTGTTAATAGTCCATTTATATAGTAAAGCCAGCACACCATATATTTATCTTACTCTACAAGATGGACCTGATCTTTACCATTAAATGTCACTTCTTTTGCTCCTTTCCCCAACACCTCAAATTAATATACTCATTCTGATTAGCTAATTGTTTTTCTTTCTCTCCTGAAATACCTTCCTTCACTGAGCTTTGGTGGGGGGGGTGTTATACAAAGAACCCAAAATGATGTTTGCAATGTGTAAAACACAGCCCACCTCCAACTCTCACAACACAACCTATTCTATATTTTACAATATTCTTTTTCTCTTCTTTTGGTGACTGGAAAAAAATTTAAATGGTATTTTTTATACTTACCATAAAATATCCCCGCATACCACTTTGGAATAAAGGTGATCAGGCTGGGTACCCTGAGAAAAGACGATTATGGGGGATCTTTCCACTCTTATTGCTAGCACCATGTCTCACTTGTCCTTGTATCCATAGCACTTACTGCAAGAACTAATAGGGCAGGAGATAGAAAAATACATATTGTGCCAAGTTTAATTTAACTTTTATTTCCATTTTGAAGTGTAAATTGAACATTTTATGAGTCTAATTCTCCTAATCAATGCTGCTTATTGAATTCCAAAATATTTTCTCCTTCGGGTAGTCCCATTCTATTAAAGACACCAGAAAACAGAGGATAAAATATGGTCAACTGACAGTTAACACTGGACTTTTGGTTAATAATCAAATTATCTGTTATTTATTGAATACCTTTTTGTTAAAGACTGTTCTGTTTCATATATTTAATTTCATTTTATCCTCAAATTAAAAATATAAGTCAAATACTATTATATCAATTTAACAAATAAGGAAATTTAAGCTCAAAGAAGAGAAGTTACTTGCTCAGGATTACAACAAACAAGAGTGGTTAGAATTCGAATCCATGAAATCTAAATTGAGAGCGACCAAGTTTAAAATTAGCATTGTGGGTTTGTGTGATGAATTTTATTTTTACATTAAATAATAATATGCATTTATAACCCTAAAAGGGCCACCCATTTTACTTATTTCAACTTTCTTGTTACATATAATTCTGACTACCATAATTTTCACAAGGGAAAAAAAATGTACTGCTGAATGGTCCAAGAATCTCTGGCATACTGAAAATACTGTAATAACATATCTGCATGAACAAAATATCTGTTTTCAGAGATACGCTTAATGAGTGAGATAAAGGGATGAGGACAGCTAAAGAACATTCGTCATGGTCAAGAGCTTGGAAACTGAAAGTTTGGTTGACAGCTCAAGACTTTTTTGAACAAAGTAGGTTGAAAAAATAGCCACAATGCTTATTTTCCCTGACTCTGAGTCCTGCAAAATAATCATGCCCATTCTTTCCATCAAGTGGGTTTGATATCTGCATCTCTTGAATTTTATCTTATAAATTGATTTGGTAACTAGAATGTGGTAGAAATGATGTACCATTTTGGGGTCTTGGTTTTAAGGGTTTTTCACAATTCCTTCCTTGCTCTTCAAGCCCTGTGCCTGCCATATGAGCAATCCCTGACTAGGTTGTAGGATGTTAAGAGATGTGTGTCAGTTCCCCCAATACCAACCAACACCCAGAAGCAGAGCCTCCTAACTGGCCTGTCAACAGCCACAGACACAGAGCAAGCCCAGTTAAGACCAACCAGCCTCACACCTAGATCAATAAAAAGCCCATCTGATACACAGACTTGTTAAAAATAATTCATTGACATTGTTTTAAAAATCTAAGTCTTGGAGTGGTTTGTTACCCAGTAACAGATAAGGATGTATACAGCACACGCTGCCACCGCTTAGATATTAGTCGTGCTACTTTTATGTGAAAATGTGGGTGCTGTTTTCCAGGAATGTCATGACTTAATCTCACAGATTTTTAACTGTGAAAACCTTCCTTAAAAGCATCAAGATAGAAAGAAAGTTTGCCTTTGTGACAGATTTCAGCTTTGCAGTGTATTACAGTGGCATTGCCCATAACGATTTGTCATGCAGTTTTATTTTTAAAGCTCAAAATTAATTACAAACATGAAACAAATCATGGTGCTAAGACATACATTAGAAACAAATTACAATCTCAAAATGGATAATTTACATCTTGGAAAATTAATTGATTAAGCCTAAAGTGCATTAAAATAATTGGAAAAACTGAGGAGTGAACAGCCGATGACAATATTATCCAACTAAAGAGAAAAAGAATGTATAATGACCAAAAACCAGAGTCGAAACAATCAATAATCATAATAAAACCAGAAGACCTAAGTTGATATAGGTGAAATCCAAAGGTGGGGTGTGTGTAGCTCTGTGTCACAGTGATGGACATATGACACAATAAATCAAATCCTGTTCTTTAAGTAGCATCAAAATAGAAATTATAACATTGGCATCAAATCAGTTATTTCATTTAAAAAATAAAAGATATGCAGTAGATATTACACATTAAGACAGCTACTAATATGTAAGTACCTTGTGTACTTACATACATATTATATATTACAAATATGTATGTAACTAACCTGTGCCCAGTCCATCATTTATTACTACCTGTTCTATATCTTCCAGATTTTTTAAGCCTGGGTTTTGTGAAATCTATATATGAAATTTCGAGATACCATCTGTAATCTAGAAATAATAGAAGGAATAAAGTAAATAAAATTTTACTCTGAACCTCATATTTTGAATACCTATTTTGAGAATGGAGAAGATTTGAACTTTGGAACACATTACAAGGCACTGAAATATTTGTGATGGCCCAAGTGTATGTTTCAAACAACTACCTCCATGATAAAGTTTCCAGGTGACCAAATTTCCATTTTATGTTGCATATACAATTTGTTACAGATATCTTCAAAAAGAAGTTTCAACAAGAGTAAAACATCTGGGGCTGGGGATTTAGCTCAGTGGTTAGAGTGCTTGACTAGTGAGCACAAAGGCCCGAGTTCGATCCCCAGCACCAAAAAGAAAAAAAAAAAAAAGTAAAACATCTAGAGCATCTTAATTTATAAACAGCTCTCAATTTTGTCCAAAATCAATATTGTAAAATTGACATAAACTAGGATTCATTCAGTTTGGCGCTAAGTTTTTGTGAATCCAACTTATTATCAAAGAATTAATTCATTCCCAAAGTCTTCTTTGTCAATGAATGGCAGCTCTTCAGAGGTGCTATGTCAGCAATTCATCATGTTTTCTCTTGGGTTCCCCTCCAAGTAGACCCTAATGCCAGAATTGATATTCAGATAGTTTATTTGAGATTGATCCAGAAAGCAAAAGTGGATGAATGAGAAAAATGATTATGAAAGAGTGAAAAGCATCCAACACATATATACCAAATTACTTTTTACCGTCATTAGTAACTAGAAATCAAATCTTCTGCAGGTACTATTAGGAATCTTGTAAACAATAAGGTCAAAAAACTTTTTTAAAAAGCAATAAAATCCCACAGAGTCTCCGGCTGCCCCTGGAAAAAAACTTTGGTAAACTCTAAGTAAAATATTATTTGAAGTCAAGAGTTAAAGGAATGAAATGACCTGCCCAGACATTAGTATTTAAAAAGCAACCCATACATGCCAATGAACTATGTATTTATTTATTCATTCTCTTATGCACAACCATTTTCCTAAGGCTGATTATACTTCAGCACATTTATCAATGTCTTTAGTGATCAACTCAAACTTACAGACCTATCAGCAATTATTTTACGCCTTAACAAAATATGTATTAATGTGATTCCTGAATTTATCCTACCATTAAGATATTATTTAGTGTATTTTTTTTTTGTCTGTGAGTTATCACTAAGAACTCTTGGTATGAAATCAATCCAGGGGAGAAAGGATTATCTTTTTGAAGAATTGTACTGATACAATTGGACATCCACACGCAAAAGTACATGGGGAGGAGAAAGCCTTCAAACTATACCTTACACTGCATATGAAAATCAACTAAAAATGGATTATAGATCTCAGTATGAAGCTGAAATGAATTACAGATACCAGTGTAAAACTGAAAATGATAAAAATGTGTGACTCTTGGTAAGGCACTTTTTTCAACATGACTGAAAACTGATCCATGAAAATTTGATATATTGGACTTTACCATGATTAAAAACACCTCCTTGTCAGAAGACAATTTCAGGTAAATGGAAAGATAAGCCATAAGCTGAAAGAAAATATTTGTGAAGTACATAAATGATAAGAGACATATATCCCGAATGTATAAAGCACTCTTACACTCAACAGCTTTAGAAAATAAATAAACCTGAGAAAATGGACAAAAAAAAAAGTTTTAAAAGACACTTTACGAAAGAAAATAGAAGAATGGAGAATAAGGACATGAAAAAATGTTCAACATAATCAGTCAACAGAAAAAGGCCAATTAAAATGAGATGCAAATACATACCAAGCAAAGTAGTTAAAATTAAGATTGACCACACCAAATCTTGAGAAAAATGCAGAGGAACTTGGACTTTCGTACATTGTTGGTGGCAATGTAAATGGTAACGCTAATTAGGAAAACAGTTTTTCAGTTTCTTAGAAAGCTAAAAATATAACCATTATATGATTCAACCATTCCACTTATAGATGCTTTCCCTCAGAGTCAAAAACTGTAAATCATCCCAAACCTACTGACAGGGGAATGCATGAAGAAACTCACATTTTCACAGAACAGAATGCTGCTCAATGGTAAGGAACGAATGATTGCTCCCCCTGAAAGGGACGAACCTCAATTATATTGATTGAAAGAATTCAGACAAAAGTAGTATCCACTATGTGCTTCCATTTACATAAAAGTCTGGAAAAGACGAACACTTTTTATTGGTAAATCTTGTATCAGTGGCCTTCTGGCAAGGGGCAAGAAGGATTTGAAAGGGATGCTAGGCAGTTAGCAGGTGATGCATAAGTTCCTTATTTTGATTGCCGTGAAGACTTCACTGGTGCAAACATTTGTCAAACTTACCAACTTACACATATTCAATTTGAGCAACTTATTGTATGCCAGCTCTACCTCAACAAAGCTGCTAAAAAAAGAGAGAAAAGAACCATGCTCTGCGCTAGGTTGTATCAAACATTCGTGAAAATCAGTAGCCATACCAGCCATAAGAATACTGGCTACCGAAGCTAAGAAACTCTGGATGTGATCGCATCTGTCTGCACAGCAAGAAGATGCACGTCCCGTGAAAGATATACCAAAGGATGCAGTTAAAGGAACATCACAGGTATGAGATAGCAGTGGACTGGAACTGATAGGAAAGACAAACAGCCACCGGGAAAAATAACATCTAGCAGAGACATATGGAAATGGACCCTCTCCTGACATTTCACATTCTCCTCAGTGCCGACTTTGCCCCATCATGGCCATCAAAATGGTAAATTTTGTCATTTCAAGTGAATATTTTTTCCAATACATGAAGGAATATACCGGCAATAGAAAGATTTCTAAACATTCAGATAGAGACTTCTTTGTTTTAGAATCCAAAACAGGATTTGGTGAGTAAGTGTTCAGGGGATTTTCTTTATCTCTAAGATGATTCTAAACACCACATTTGATCACTCAACTGTCAATTTGGCTGTATCATGTCCCCTTTTCCGAAATCAGTAAGTTAACCTATTTAAATGATTTACTGAAACACTGTGGTCAGTAGATGCCTCTGGAGAGAGTATTCATTGAACATAGGACTGTAAAACTTTAAAACCAATCTATGCTTCTCCCTGACATATAGCTTTAACACCCGTTTCTCTTTCAGCTAAGGCTCCTTCTTCAATTTAATCCTCCTTCAGTCTTTTTTAGACAAAGTGCTATGCCATATTTTGCTGTTAAATCATGAAAAATGATAGAATCTCTATCCTTTTTCAAGAGTCATTGTCAAATTATACCCTCCAATAGGTAATATACCACTTGCGTCCATAATTTCAACTATTTGTATGCATTTCAGGTTTGCCAATTGCCCTTGCAAGCTGTAAATTGCCTATTTTGAGAGCATAATTTGATTTTTAATGTTTGTCTTAACAGCCTGATTTGTTTTGTCTTTTGATTTGTTTCACATTTTAGTAATTAATTTTAAGCAGACAATGTCTCTCCTAAAAGGAAGGTGGAGACTGAAAACCCTTTAGAGTTACATCAGTTTGATACAGATATAAATTTTTGTCTAGTACCATAGTCCTTAAGCAGAATTATCAGGCTCTCTTTTCTTTCCTTTGGAAAAGAATCAACAGTTCTTTTACAGGAGACATGCTACTTTGAATTTCAAGTACACGTTGCATAACTCCCCTCCCATGTTTAAATCACATGAAAAAGCAAAATTGGCCCTAAGAGATATACTCAAAACAAGTAATATTTTCAAAATATCAGTCTAAAAACAGAGACTAAAATGTGTTTTGGCATTTATGTAAATATATTTGTCCTCAGATATCCTCCTATATTCATTTTGCACCTTTACTCCACTGATAAAAGCCGTATGGGGTTGCAGATTTAGCTCAAGTGGTAGAGTGCCTGCCTAGCAAGCACGAAGCCCTGGGTTCAAACCCCAGTACCAAAAGGGAAAAAAAAAAAGCTTTATGGAGAAAATAAATCGCTTATTCTCTGACATATCCAGTAAAAACTTCTGTTACAATTAGTTGGGAATCACAAATACTTCTGACATTGTATTTGTGGCTTGGAACGTTCTCAAGGATATTCTGAGTCGGTTTTATGCAACGAGTCTTTTCCACTTGGATGCTTTTGAGAAACAGCATAGCAACGCAGAAAGGTGACCCCAAAGTAATACACGTAAAATCACAAAAAGGAAATGGTAGCTGATAGAAAGGGTGAATTACGGAACTCTCAGCAATGGAAGTTGGAAAAAAAAAAGTGGGGAGTAAAGCTTTCATGTCTTATGGAACATGTGAGGGAAACACTGTCCGAATCACCCAATAATACCCTAATGAAACCAAGTTGCCTGACATTGGAAATGTCTGATTTCTGCACTTTTTTTTTCTTTCAGAACCTACAGCATCCAATGCCTTTTAACTGGAAGGTAAATGAAAATTTGAATTACTTTTTAAGAACAAAATATCAAGAGGAAAGATGTAGAATTTCATCCAGTTTGCATATGGAAAAATAACATAAATCGTAGATAGAGAATGATATCTGAATGTAGCGAATGTTCAAAGGCGGAACACTTTTCACATTTCAAGTATTAATTTGAAGTATTACACATTGCAGGGAGACTAGAAGAGCAATTGAATGCCTATCAATCTAAAATACATAATTCAATTCTTTGAATTATTTGTTAGGTATTTAACACTTCAATTTATCATACTCAAACACGGCAAAGAAAAAATAGTTGTATTTGTAGAGTTAAGAACGAATTTGAGATCCTTAGGAATCTAATTTTTATTTCCACAACTGTTTGAGATAACTAGAGTTACAAACAGTTGTGAAGAGTAATTTACATAGCGGTTGCACCAGTCTACAAGAGATTTCTCAGGGAACTAGGACTAGAGATTCCATTTGACCCCACTATTCCACTTCTTGGTATCTTCCCAAAAGAATTAAAAGCATCATACTGCAGCGATATATGCACACCCATGTTTATAGCAGCACAGTTTGTAATAGCTAAATCTTGGAAACAGCCCAAATGTCCATCAACAGCAAAATGGATAAAGAAAATATGGTTTTTTTTAATACAACGGAGTACTACTCTGCCATAAAGAATGATAAGCGTGAGATATTCCTAGGTAAATGGATGCATCTTGAGACCATACTCTTAAGTGAAATAAATCGGACACACATGTGTAAATACCACACACTTTCTCTGGTGTGAGAAATTCAAAGTGTAAATAAAGACTAAAATGTATTATATTGGGAGAGGGAAGAAAATGTCCAAATGGGAAAGGGAACAAGGGAGGGAGAATGGAACAGAGGGACAAGAGAAATAAGAAATGGAAGGAAAAGATGGAAACAAAGCTTTTGTAAATAGGGAGGGAGGAGGGGGTGAGGGGAGGGGAATGGGAAAAAAAGAAGCAAAAGATATGTCATATACAGGTACAAATCCCCTATGATGAATGTTATCACTGTGGACACCTAAAATGTACCATTAAAATAAAATTAAATTAAATTTTAAAAAGTAATTTACAGAAATCTCATACACATTTCTCAAGTTTTCCAAAAGGTTTTATTTAGAAAAACAACAATACAATCTCGCAACAGCATATTGATAGGATCAAAACAGACACTTTGATCATTGCACGGATTCTTTGTATTGCCTTTCTATACCCACCTCCATTTGTTTTCCACTCCATCCCATCTGTAATCTCTGGTAACCACTAACCTGCTCTCTGTTTTTATAATTCTATCACTTCGAGAATATTATATAAATTAAATTATAAAGTATGTAACCTTTTGGGACTGGCTTTTTTCACTCCCCGTAAGTCTCTGGAAATTTCTCCAGGCTGTGGCATGTTTCAACTGCACATTACTTTATCCTTGCTGAGTATCATGTTATAGGATGGATGCACCATGGTTTGATTAACCATTCAGCATTTGGAAGAGATCTAAGTTGTTTTCAGTTTTTTGCTCTTACAAATAGCTATTATAACTTCAGTTATTATTGTGGTCAACTTGAACCAGAACGCCCAGCTGGACTGGGTTGGTGTGGTTCTGGGCATAGAGGATCTGCCTGAGGATTGCTGCCAACGTAGCACAAAGGAGAAGGGAGCAGAAGATAGTGGTGGGCTGTTTCCCAGGAGAAGCTCTGCTGTGGCTGGTTCTCCTGAAGGGGACTCAGCTGTTCTCATCGAAGAAGGAGCTCGGGGCCTTGCTGTCCTCAAGGATGGCTGTTGATGCTTCGGGGGTGTTCTGGTCTTCATCTCTGCTGCAAGCATCATATCCTGGTTCCAGTAAAGATTTCTTCAGCCATCATCAGCAGACACAGACATACATGGGACAGTGCTGTGGGCTCTCAGCCCTTGACTGGATCTTTTGGGTCTCCAGTACATAGATAGACATTTGGCACTCTTCCTGCATTTGGTTTATGGGTGAATACTGTAACTTATATATGTCCTGTATTAAATCTGCTCTCTTGCAAACCATTGTCTCTAGAAAGGTAACTAATATAATTATGAACAGATTTTATATGAATCTAAGTTTATATTTTTCAGCAATAAATGTCTACTAGAGCGACTGCTAGATTTTAAAGTAATTTTAGTTTTTAAAGAAGCTACCAAGCTATTGTTCAAAGTGGCTGTACAGTTTACATTTACTATATTTATGCAATGATTTATTCTTATATTTGTTTTTACATATGATTATTATAGTTATATATTTAGAATTTGGGTACTGATTCACTCCATTTTAATCTTTCAAAATTGTTACAGCTACTAGCTTTTACCATCTCACACAAATTTTACAATAATCTTATCTGTAAATAGAAATGGTCTAGGCTGGGGATTTAGCTCAGTGATTAGAGTGCTTGCCTTGTAAGCACAAGGGCCTGAGTTCGATCCCCGGCACCACAAAAAAAAAAAAAAAAAAAATAGAAATGGTCTAGTTTTCTTCATCCTTAGCAGTGTTTGATAGTGTTAAAATTTTTACTTGAGACTTGTGTGTGTGCGTGTGTGTGTACGTGAGGTGCTGGGGATTGGACCTAGGGCCTTCATACTGAGCTGCATCCCTGGTCATTTTTTTAATCTGATTTTGTGACATGGTCTCACTAAGTCAATAAGTTATCTAGGCTTAGCTCACACTTGCAATTCTCCAGTCTCAGTCTCCTATAGTGCAGGGATTACAGCTGTGTGACACTACACCCGGATTGAGAAGTTTTAAAAGGTGAATGGGGATATCTGCTCGTGGTTTAATTTTTTATTTCCTTAATGGCTGATGATGTTGCATATATTTTCATGTGCTTAATTTTCCTTTGGGGAAATGCCTATTCATATCTTTTGCCCACTCCTTAAGTGAAGTGCGCCTTTTCTAACGTTCAAGTTTTGAGGTTTTTTTTATGTAGTCTAATTATAGTACATTCAAATTCTTTATGAGATTTGTAGTTTGCAAATACTTCTCCTAGTCTGTAGTTTGGATTTTCATCCTCTTAATTGAGTCTTTCTCAGAGAAAAATTTCGTAATTTGAAGAAACTCAATTTACCATCTATTTCCTATTAAGAATAATGATGTTAGTGTCAAATATAAGAACTTTTTCCATGCCCCCAGATCCCAGACAGTCTCCTATTTTTTTTCTAAATTTTTAATAGTTTTATATCTTACAGGTAAGTCCCTGGTCTACTGTGAGTGAATTAAACTGTCAATTTAGGTATAAAGTTCAGATTACAGGTATTTTTTAGAACTAGAAATTTTCAATTGTTTTCATACTATTTCTTTACACTATATCTTCCTTCTTCCACTACATGATTTTTGCACCTTTGTCAAAAATGTCAGTTTATTTGTGGCGTCTCTTTGGGGTTCTCTGTTTGGTTCCGTTGTTCTGTATGTATCCTCCTGCCAATGCTACACAATCTTGATTACTGTAGCCACATAGTAAGTCTTGGAAAGTACAGACGGATTCCTCTCACTTTATCCTTCTCTTCCTAAATTGTTATAGCAATTCTAGTTTTTCCTTTTCAAATAAGTTTTGGAATTGTTATGATTTGATAGGAATACATTAATCTTGTGTATCAATTCGAGGAGAAATAACAACTTCTATACCAAATCTTCGAATTACTGAACATGAAGTGTTGCTCCATTTATTTAAGTTTTCTCTGACTTCTTTCTTCACCCTTGTGAAAGTTTCAGAGTATAAGTGCTTGATACATTTTATTACTTTACACTGAAATCATTTCTTGAGCAGCTGTTTATAATCTTTTAAAATTTTGATATGCTTATGTGTATTGAAAACATAGAAATTCGACTGCTTTCTGAGTTTATTTTGCATTCTACAATCTTGCTTATTTATTCATTTTGGGAAATTTTGTAGATTACTTGGTATTTTCTACATCGACTACCATATTGTCTGCTAATAAGGACAATTTTATTTCTTTTGTAGTCTGTATGATCTACCCCATCTTTGTGTTTGTATTGCACTTGCTAGAGCTTCCAATACTATGTTTAATAGTAATGAAAGCAGTTACCCTTCACTTCTCACCCATGTTGGGGACAATATTGTCTTACCATTAAATGTCATCTTGGCTATAAATTTTTTGGTGTAGTTTGCATGCCCATTGTTTGGTCGAGGATTGCTACATCTTCCTGGTAAACGACTCTTTCTGTCAACAGTGTCGCCTTTTGTCTCTGGTAAATTTTGATGGAATTATGTCTACTTTATCTAATATTACTAGATAATTTTTTCACTAGGAATTTTCAATTGTTATAATACTACTTGAGACTCCATCTTTCTTCCTTCTTCACGGAATGTTTTTTGCACTTTTGTCCAAAAATTCGGTTTATTTGTGGGAGTGTATTTTGGCCTTCTCTATTTGGTTCTATTGTTCTGCAGCTATCTTTCTGCCAATACCATACAATCTTGATTATGATTTGATCACTGTCTTACTTTGTTTAATATTTGCATGATATATCTTTTTACATTATTTTGTTTTTAACCTATCTACAATACTATTATAGTTGCAGTGAGTTTCATGTAAGTAAAAAATTAAAGATCTATATTTTTATTCCATTCTGTCAATCTGTCTTTTAATTATTTTCATTGAGACCATTTATACTTATTTATACTTAATCTTTTAGGGGTTAAGTTTACTGCCTTATGATTAAATTTCTAGTTGGTTCTGTTTTTCAATGCCACTGTCTTTCCTTTCCTGTCTTTCTGTGGGTCATTTGGAAAGATTTTAGAACTCCATGTTAATTTACCTATAGTGCTTTGAATGTATCTCTTTGTCTTGATCTGTTCCCTGTTACTACAACAGAATATCTGATGTGGAT
>PVJO010018889.1:0-35525 GCA_004026905.1 Hystrix cristata | reverse complement strand
ACCCAATCCAAAAATGGGCAACTGAAATGAATAAACATTTCTCAGACGAAGAAATAAAAATGGCAAATAAATATATGAAGAAATGTTCAATATCACTAGTCATTTGAGAGATGCAAATCAAAACAATGTTAAGATTCCACGTCACTCCAGAAAGAACCGCATATATGGAAAAATCAACCAATAACAAATGCTGGCGGGGCTGTGGGGAAAAAGGAACACTCCTCCACTGTTGGTGGGAATGTAGACTGGTCCAGCCACTGTGGAAATCAATATGGAGATTCCTCAAAAAACTACAACTAGAGGTTCCATTTGATCATTTGACCCAGCTATTCCCCTACTGGGGATCTTCCCAGAAGAATTAAAATCGTCATACCACAAGGATGTATGCACCACCATGTTCATAGCAACACAATTTGTAATAGCTAAGTCTTGGAAACAGCCTAAATGCCCAACAACCAACGAATGGCTAAAGAAAATGTGGTTTTTCTACACAATGGAGTACTACACTGCCATAAAAAGGATAAACTAGAGTCATTCATATATAAATGGATGTTTCTTGAGAACATACTCATAAGTAAAATAAATCAGACACTCATGAGCACACATCGAATTGTTTCTCTGATATGAGAAACCATAACTGTAAATAAGGACAAAGAGGTATAATAGATATTATATAAAAGGAGGATGGTGTACAGAGGAGAGGAGTACTAGAAAGAAAGAAGGGGAAAAGCAGAAAGGCAACAGGGGAAAGAGAGGGGAAAGGGAAAATATGGAAAATGATGAATGAACCTGCTGTAAATAGGGAGGGAGGGAGCAGAGGGGGAGAGGGAGGAGAACCAAGATGCATCATGTATAGGTACAGAATAAATGTAATGAATGTGACCATTATATGTAGAATGTACCAATACATGTTCTTGGTTTAAAATAAAAAATATATATTTTATTTTGAAAATGTCGTTTTACTTCCTGAAGCTGGCATTATATCTAATGTTTCTACACATGAAAACGTGTATACTGACAATTTTTTTAAAAATTACCTTTAACTGTTATAAAGTGTACATATTTATGGGATACCATGTGATGTTCTGACACATGTTCATATTCCACATGTTCCAACTAGCGTAAACATTTCTGTTTCCTCAAATGTTTATTTCTTTGTAATGAAAACATTCAAAATCCTTTCTTCTGGCTTTCTAAAATATATAGTGATAGCCAGGCATGATGGCACATGCCTGTACTCCCAGCACTTGGGAGGCTGAGGCAGGAGGATTGCCATGAGTTTGAGGCCAGCCTGGGCTACACAGGGAGCTCAAGACCAGCCTGAATTACAGAGTAAGACCCTGTCTCAAAAAACGAAAACAAAAGGGTTGGGGATTTAGCTCAGTGGTAGAGCGCTTACCTAGCAAGTGCAAGGCACTGAGTTCGATCCCCAGCATCCAAAACAAAAACAGAAACACCCAAAATGAAACAAAAATAAAATATACAGTGATGCCATTTGCCATGAGGTCTTCACCAAAGCTGAGTTGATGTTGACACCATGGCCTGAACTTCGTAACTGTGAGCTAAAGAAAACTCTTTTCTCTATAAACTACCCAGTCTCATGTACTTCAAAAAAATGGCAGAAAATGGACTAACATACCTGGTGACAGTTATCTGTTGGCCTCGCCCGTGCATAAGACACCCTCTTCCCCTTTTCACTAGAAAATGTCCCTGGGAAGAGCAACTGGGTCCAGGCTGTCTCCAACTCTGATTTCTAAGTCCAACAGAGTCAGCTGAACCATTTGTCATAAATGTAACTGGCTCTGTAGCTGTATGCTAACATTTTTTTTTTGTTGTTTGATTAGAAACGACCTGTTCATTCTGCTCAAATTTGACAAAAACTGACTTTAGCTTTAAAGCTCACAATTACTCCAGTAGGGCCCTTGGCTTTCAGTCAAGATTGCCTGTATCTTTCAACCTTTTTAATCCATAAACCTTACCATGTGGCTGTTAGGTGACTGGAAATCTGGAAAAAGGAAATCAGTAAGTATGCTAAAAGCGAAAATAAGATAACAAGAACAAGATAAAAAACATACTTGAAATGTGTATGGGTTACAATTCCCTGTTTCAGGCATTTCAGATTAATTATAAAGCTAAACTAAGAAATATACCTAAAACAAGTGACTAAAAAGGGGTGAAAATAAAGGGTATCCAAAGACCTCACACAAAGTAAATGTGAACATTATAAATACAATGATATATAATTAGAATATAGAATATAAATAGAATATATATGACTATAATAGAAATTATATCATATATTGACATATCATTATAAATATATCAATATCTATTGAGGTCATAAAATATAAATTTTTTACTCAAAAGTCAAAACCTACCAAGAAGGTATAAATGCTAGGAATCTTTATGGTTGAAAATACCTAAAGCAAAAACTTCTTGAATCAAAAGATTTTGACAAAAATTACAATCAGTGTTGAGACCTTAACAGACATCAATCAGAATTCAACAGATCAATGGGCCACAGAGTGAAGGCTCAGGGAGCAGAGGAAGCCTTTGGGACACGCAGGCCATAGGCAGGGAGTGGAGGGTGCTTTGTATCTGGGAAACTAAAAGGTCCTTTTAGAGGACTTTCACTAGAAGAAAAGAACATCTGGTCCCAAAGAATATTTAAGTATTCAGCTTTAGAGAACACAGAAATTGTCTGGAATTTTCAAGTTAAAGATTTTCCAACTGCTACCCAACATTTTCTTTTTAACTGGATCATCACTAGTCAGTTTGGAGCATCAGAGTCTTGTATTCTGAGTAGAAAACATTTCCTTTGGTTTAAAACTAATTCTGTCACCAAAGCTACTCAAAAAAGGCAGTAAAATACCTATTGTGTTTTGGGCTATGTACATATAAGGTTTTAGCACTTGTAAACATCATAACGAAAAGCTGGGCCTTATTGTAAAACACAAAACTTCACCTATACCTAAACCACAGTGACAGAGCAAATGTTCCTTTATTACTAAAAGAATATAAAACAATATCCTTTGTATTAAAGAATAACCATAATTGAGTGGAGATTTTTCCCCTGGAATAATATTCTATGACCAAGTTGGAATTTTCCTTCTAGAAATATAAGGATATTTCCCTACCAGAAAACCTATCTATATTGTTAATTGTATTAGTGGGTTAAAGGAGAAGAAATCATGTTTTGTTTTGTTTTTTGTTTTTGCAGTGTTGGGACTCAACCCAGGGACCTGAGGCAAGCATTCTACCACTGAACTACATCCTCGGTTCAAGCAGAAATCATGTCATTTACATCTCAGTAAATGACAGAAAGGAATTTGATATAATTCTCATTTATTTATAGATTAAGAAAAATGCTCTCAGCAAGCTCAAAAGAGAAGCTTCCTTTAGTTAACAGTAGTTACTAGAAAATAAGGGCTGGGGATTTAGCTTAAGTGGTAGAGCGCTTGCATAGCAAGTGCAAGGCCATGAGTTCAATCCCCTGCACCAAAAAAAAAAAAAAAAAAAAGAAAATAATACAACAATCACATTTAAAGGTGAAATGTTACAGCATTATTAATGGAAAAAAAGACAAAAACATCTGTCATTATAGTGGCACATGCCTATAACCTCCACACTCTGGGAGGCTGACTGCAAGTTCAAGCCCAGCCTGGGCAACATACTGACAGTGAGACTCTGTCTCAAATGGTTTTTTAAAAAGGGCTAAGGATGTAGCTCAGTGAGAAGATCCTGGGTTCAATCCCCAGTACCCCACCAGTACCCCACCTAAAAATTCTACCACCAATAGTATTATTCAATATTTTTCTAGACTTTCATGAATGCAATAAGCCAAGAGAGGTGTAAGAGGTAGAAACATTGGAAAGAAGAAAAAATTATCATCATTTGTAATATTTACTTAGAAAAGTATAGAAAATCAATCAAGTATGACCAAAGAATAGAATACACCAAGGCATAAAAATCATCACAACACAAACAACGAGGGCTAACATTTACAGAGGCTTTGTTGTGGCAGTACACTGTGAAGTGCCTAATTGATTACTTTCTTAATTTTCTGCACAGCTGCAACCTGCGGCAGAGAACTAGGCTAACAGATCAGAAGGGACAGAGTCCAGACCACACTAAATTCCCATTTAGTATACCTTACAAGTAGAAGACAATGGAGTAATGCAGACAAAATCATGAAGGGAAATAATTTCTGAATTAAAATATTATACCCAATAAAACCATCAAGTATCAGAGTACAATGAAGATGCATCGTCATAAAATTTTACCCTCCATGAACCCATTCTCAGAAAGATACTGGGAAATAAAGGAGGGGTGGGGAAGAAAAAATGTGAGATACACAAGATCAAAAAAGGAGGACGGTGTGGTAGTGTGCACCTATAATTCCAAAACTCTTGCTGAGGCAGGAGGATCACTGAGGGTTTGAGGCCAGCCTGGGCTACATAGTGAATTCAAGTCCAGCCTTAACTAAATAGCAAGACACTGTCTTAAACAAACAAACAAACAAACAAACAAACAAAACCCCACGATACAAAGAGATAACATGAGTGGGGCCCAGGCATACAGGGTTGTGGTGGGAGATCAGAAGCTCCATTACTGGTTTCTTCATTTGGAAGCAATGAAATCCCTGACTCCCAGAATGTGTCAATATTTTACAAAGAGTTTGTGGGGTTGAATATTGATGTGAGTTATGCTTCCCTTATCTGAAAATCTTAAGTTGGATACTTTTTGAATGCTGATTTGATACTCAAAAGCTTCAGATTTTGGAGCATTTTGGATTTCAGATTTTCAAACGAGGGATGCTAGTTTTATAAAAATATTTTAAAATCTGAAAAACCACAAAATTTGATACACTTCTCGTCCAGTGTTTCAGATAAGGGATATTCAACCTATAATTACATAGAAGACTAAGCAAACCAACAAAGATAATTTTAAGTGTAGAGGGGAATGAAGGTTGTATAAAATGGAAAAAATAATGATGGCATATACTACTCCTATATGGCTTACCTATGAATTGCATTTCTCTCATCTTAATGTGAACTTCAAACATACAAAACTATGAAAGAATGGGAAAGCAGGAAGTATGAGGCAGATGGATAAAAGATATCTTTCATAGCAAGAGATTAAGATATACAACTAACATGAAAATCCAGAAATAGAAGTTATATAAGCATGCTACCAGGAATTTGGATAAAAACCTTATAGAATCAGTGGGGCAACTTGCCAGTGCTTGACAGTGGGGAGTAGGAAACAGTTCTTAGGATAGGCTGGCTGATTTGCTCCTAAGGACCTCTGCAGACTTTGTGATGGATATTTATAGCTCTGATAAAAATAAGAGCTACCAGTTACTCAGGAAGCTGAAGCAGAAAGATCATTTGAGCCCATGAATTTGGAGCCAGTCTGGGCAACATAGTAAGATTCTGTCTCTTAAAAAACCAAACCAAACCAAGACCAAAAACAACTCTCACAAATTTTGAGGAAAAAAATGACCATGCAAATAGAAAAACATGCAAAGTAATTAACGGAAGAAATACATAAAGGATTAACAAACTGATGAAAAGTGCTCCATTTCCATTAGTAATGAAAAATTAAAAGAAATGTCATTTTTTTCCTCTCAGTCTGAAAAAGATCAAAATTGTTCTTGAGCCAGGACTGAAGAATCCACAATCTTATATATTGCCTACAAACTTACAAACAGGATAATTCTACAGGAAATCAACTTGACAATACACACAAAAATGGAAAGTGCAACATACTCTTTTTTATAAAGAAAATTCATTTCTAGGTATTTATTTTACAAAAACTTAGAATGATTTCACAGATATTTAGCACAAGCATAAAAAGGCATGACATGATATTTACCATCATGATATTTTTACTCACAGAAATTGAGGTAAAATTTATGTAACAAACATTTGCCATTTTAAACTAGTTTAAAGTGTACAATTTAGCAGCGGCTTTTAGTGCATTCACAGTGTTGTTTACCTCTATCTAGCTCTAGAATATTTTCATCTCCCTAAAAGGTCACCTTGTACCTTATTAAGTAGTACTTCACACTCCCTCTTCTCCCTCTTCCCCTCAGCCCCTGACAATCACTAGTCTCCCTTTTTTTCTATGCATTTTCTCATTCCGCATCTTGCATATAAAAGGAATCATACAAAATGTGGCCCATGTATTCTGCTTCTGGCTTTCAGTATAATGTCACTAAGGCCCACTCATGTTGGGCCAGATTTCATTCCTTGTCACAGCTAAACAAACAGTCCAGGTCCAGGGTGCTGGGGATTTAGCTCAGTGGTAGAGCACTTCCCTAGCAAGCGCAAGGCCCTGAGTTTGATCCCCAGCACCCTAAAAAAAAAAAAAAGCCCAGGTCCAGTGATCACTAGGACTCATGGGACATGGGACTCAGCAGACAGAGTCATAGCTACTCAGACTTGCTGTAATTCACAGATTTATTACAGTGAAATGACATAAAACACAACTAGTAAAGAACCAGGTGTGGTGGCACATGTCTATAATTCTAGGTTCTGAGAGGCTGAGGCAGGAGGATCACAAATTCAAGGCTAGCCTGGGCAACTTAGTGAGACTGTGTCTCAAAATAAAAATTTTTAAAAGGCTGGGGATGTAACTCAATGGTGGATTCTTTGCCTAGCATGTGTGAGGCCCTGAATACCACTCCCAGCACCACAAAGAAAATCAGCAAAAGGACAAATGGAATGAAGTCCAGAGGAAAGCAGGCATAAACTTCTAAGAGTCCCCTCCAGAGGACTTAGGGACATATTTAATCCCTCAGCAAGGGGCTGCGACAACATGTGTTAAATACTGCCAATCGGGGACGCTCACTAATGACTTGGTACTCAGGGTTTTTACTGGGGGTTGGTCACATAGGCCCCCTCTGCCTAGCGCATGCCACATTCCAGATGTCCAGGAGCAAAGCAGTTATTCAGCAGAAACCAGTGTTCGCAAAAACAGTTAAGGCACAGTGAGCCACTCTTATCAAATAGGGTGGCAAGAATTCTCTTTAAATCTAGGTTCCCATATGCCAGTCAAGGGGCAGCCTTAGAGCAGTCTTTCTAAAGACAGTCATCTTGAGACTGCTATATTCACTCTTTTCTGCACAGTGGCAAAAATATAGCTGCCAACAGCATCTCAGTTTTACACAGTATTGTAGAATAATCTTTCAGTTTTATTTCCAGCATTCCTGGAAGAAGCTGATGAACCCAGGTGAGGCTGTGATAGCTGCTTCTGTGGTCTCTATGAGTGTTCAACCTTTTGTCTTATCTCGGCCTCACTGAGTGAAGAGGAATTGTTTTAGGCTACATATAAAATACATGATGAAGTTAATGTATAGAAGTAACAACATTTTATTTTAAAATATTTTTCATTATAACATTTAAAAAGAGGGGCAGCATGAATATAAAACTAGTGGGATATTTGACCTCATTTTTGTGAAATTAATGCACCAATGTCTATCTAGTTTAATGGAAGTGGTTGCCCAAGTTTAATAATTAAATAGGGAAACTTACATGTCTGGTTAATGACAATAAATGTCTGTCTTCACAGGCACACACAAGGGTATGTAGTCTGAAATACTATTATTGGTAGTCACTGCGCTTTATTCACCAAATCATAAAAGCACATGTGGGTTTCACCTGAACTACTGTGGGTGGAAGGTGCAAGAGGCAAAGTTAGCACTGCACCCCCCACTTCTGTGGTTGCCTATGCAGTCCATGTCCCAACACTGCAGCAGTCAATGTTCAAGTACCAGGCAACTGAGTCATGAAAAATTATCACTAAAAATCACAGAATAATGTTAAAAGTTTATGAGCTCTTGGGATCGTGGGTAGGACACCTCATTGCAGATGAAGGGGTAAGTCCCTCCCCAGCTGCTATGCAAACCATCTGACAGGTCTTTTTGAGCCCTTTCACTTGACAGTTTTGCTCAGAAAGTCATTCTTATGACTTGGAGCTTCGTATGTGAAGGCATGCACACACACCTAAGAGTGGGGGAGGGGTGAACTGAGCATGCCAGCTCAAGGTAGAAGACAAGCTAGGAGGAAGGGTCACCAGGAGAAGCTGTTTACTGCAACTTGGGAAATAAAGACAAAAGGTTTTATTTTCCAGCAAATTCTACTCTTGCATCAGGTTGTAAACCAAGACCTATGCCATTTAAAATGTCTTTACAAGTCACTGTGTCACAAGCTGCAGGGAAGCAGAGAGGATGGGTGAAAAGTGACTTCAACAGAAGCATACGATGACATTCATTTTCTATTTGAAACCTATTTGTCCTTTTTTTTTTTTTTTTTTGAGAGGGTCTCACTATGTAGTGCATGCTGGTCCTGAACTCACTATGTAGCCCAGAGTGGCCTTGAACCTGCAGTGATCCTCCTGCCTCAGCCTCCCTAGTGCTGGGATTACAGGCATGTGCCACCACACTCTGCTTGGGGAATATTTCTTTATAATGAAGTCAGGAAAAGGGCATCTCTGATGATAGTGAATCTAAGGCGTTTTCATTCTCTAAATTGTAGCCCTCAAGGGATCTGTCTCAGAAAAGAAAACACACACAACCCCAAAGGGCCTGATATTTCATAGGCTGCTTACTATGGGATAAGCATATTTTAGGACTTGTCTGTGGGAATTCAGAGACTGAAAAACAGAAGTTGCCTGCAACATGGATGATATGTCCAGATTCAAAACAAGATGCAGTTTGTACAACACAAAGGCTGTTTTCTTTCTCCAAAAGAGAAAAGCCAGGTTAAAATCAGGCTCAAAGATATCATTTTGTCCTTCAGAGATGATCCAAGTATCCATGCTATCTGAATTTTTTTTTTTTTGGTGCCGGGATCAAACTCAGGCCCTTACGCTTGCTAGGCAAGCGCTCTAACCACTGAGTTAAATCTCCAGCCGCTGAACTCTTACAATACCAAATCAGAAACCACACAGATAAAACTTTCAAGTAAATCCCTTGGCTGCTGAATCCTTGCTTCTGGCTATTTGAAATGTAAGATCTAAATAGGATTTGAGTAACAGGAAATCCTTCATAGCTTTATGTAAGGGAGGGGTCAGCAAACTTTCTCTAAAGGGCCAGATTGTAAGTAAATGGTTTTGTAGGTCATCTAGCCAAAAGATTTCTATTACACTAGTCAGGTCTACAGTTACAGCAAAGGTAGCAATAGACAGTATGTACATGAGTGGTGGGGCTGTATTCCAATAAAACTTCATTTACAAAAACATACAGTGGGCTAGATTTGCCCCTGGGCCATAATCAACTGACAGTATCCGAACAAAAGCTTTTATCTAGTTTAGCAGTATCAGACAGACACTACTACCATTTCAAATGGCAAAGTTTTGGTGATACAAAATGACTTTTAGTATCTTTATAAACTAGGTGGGCATGGTGGTGCAGGCCTGTTATCCCAGCACTCGGGAAGCTGATGCAGGAGGACAGCTGAGAGTGTAAGGCCAGCTGGAACTACATAGAGAAACCCCGTCTCAAACAAACAAACAAACAAACAAACAACAAAACAAAAGGGACTAGGACAGAATGAGAAAGTTCTGAGTTACACATAGCTTGTGCAAACCAGGATGAAAGAAATTTTTAGGTTTTTAAAAATCGATCTCCTGTTTATATCTTAATTTTAAAAGATGCAGTTTAAAAAGATACTTTCTATTGATATTGTTTTTCCGCTTTAAACTTTTTTCTCAGAACAGACCTGGTTTAATTACTGACTGTAATATATCTTTATGGCCCTTTCCCTCAGACTTTCCACCTCCAAATTATATGCTATAATACAAAGAATGATATAAGAATAAAATTCAATGCAAAGAATATATTTGGGTTATGAGTCATAATAATAAAATGAATACTTATAACTCTCACCTCTCAAATAAAAAGTAACTATTACCTTGCTTCTGTTTTACTTTGTTTTATTTCAATTATTTTTTTTAATGTACAAAGTAACACAGGTACTTTTTTTAAAAAGTTACAGTTTAAAATATAGCTTAAGTAGCAGTTCTTACTATCTTACCCCTATCTATCCCCACCCATCACCTCCCAGCCCCCTACTTAGGCTCTTCTATTTATATTTACTATTTTAAAAATAAATAGTAACTTTATTACTCACAGAACTTACCTTTTAAAACGTACTATTCAGTAGTTTTTAGTATATTCAGGAGGTTTTGCAACCACTACCACTACTTCCTCAACATCTCTATCACATACCAAAAGAAGCCCTGACCCCATTAGCAGTCACTCTTCTTTCTTTTGGTCCTCTACCCTCTGAAACCACTAATTCACCACAGATTTGCCTAATACAGACATTTCATGTAAGTGGAATCATACAATATGTGGCATTTTGTGTCTGGTTTCTTTACTTTAAAAGGATATGGCCTGGGGGCTGAGTATAGTTCAGTGAGGTCCTGGGTTCAAGCCTCAGCACCAAAAAAAAAAAAAAAAAAAAAGTTTTAAAACTATTTTTTGCTGGTAAAAACATTACACGTTCATTATAGAAACTGCAAAAAATAGGAAATAACCACTAACATTTCTTTACAAAAGTGAAATACTATGTCTGTCTTAGAATCACTTTTTCCCCCTTTTTTTCTTGTAACAGGGATTGAACCCAGGGCCTCACACACACTAAGCAAGCACTCTACCACTGATTAAGCTACACCAGTCTATGCTTCTTTTGTTTGTTTGTTTTTGTTTTTTGGTAACATACACATTTCTTCCTGTGCCTTTAAATTTCCCAAAGCATGACTTTTAAGGGTTTTCTAATAATCTACTGTATATATAAATACCATAATTTATTTGATTCTCTTATTATCAGTAATTTATATCATTTCCAGTTCTTTTAAAATAATTATAAATAAAACTATAACGAACTTGTTTGAACTTTACAGATGTCCATGATTATTTCTTTGACACAAATACCTAGAAATACAATTTAATTCTATGTTAAAGGGAATACTCTTCTTTGTTGTTTTTTTGTTTGTTTTGTTTTTTGAGACAGGGTCTTGCTATGTACTTCAAACTGGCCTTGAACTCAAGATGTAAGCCCAGGCTGGCCTCAAACACAGCAATCTGCCTGCCTCAGCCTCCCTAGTGCTGAGATTACAGGCATGTACCAACACACCTACCTCATTTAAAGATTTATGATACATATTGCTAAATTTCCCTCCTCAAATCTGCCAGCCACCTGCACTCCTAACAGTGGTAGAGCAGGATTATCATTTTGATCATGTCATCATTGAAAAAAAACTCCCAATAGGATAAGTAACTAAATTTCATTTGTATTTGTTTAATGATTAGTGAGATTGTACAATTTAAACATTTGGTTGAAAAAGTAATTTTAATTAAAAACAAAACAAAACAAAAAACTAGGGATTTAGTTCAGTGGTTTGAGTACTTGCCTCGCAAGCACAAGGCCCTGAGTTCGATCCCCAGCACCAAAAATAATAATAATAATAATAATAATTTTAATATTTTTGGTTATTTATAATTATTTATAGTTACTAGTTTAAAAATAAACCGTTTAACTCACATGGAGTTCACCATATTAAGCTCAAGGATTTGGAGCCATGGTAGTTTTCAGAGCCTGGGATAGATACAGAGAAGTTATCCAAAACTCTGGAAAGGCAGGATTACCACTTCCCTTCCCTGGAGATAAATGAGGAACACAACAGAAGGTAAGTGTAAGGCTACATGACTTCAGGTAACACTTTCCAGTTGGGACATACAAAGGACAAGTTACCATCTCTACTTTGAGGTTGAATGCTCATCCAGAAGCCTTGAACTCCATTTCCACTAGAAATAATAAATCCATTATTCAAATGTTGAGTCTCTGTTATGGTTTTTGCCTAGATGTCCCTCCAAAGCCTCATATAGTCATGGAGGGCTTTTCAGAGGTAACTGGATTCCAGAGTGTGTAGTGCTGGGATCAAGGGTGTGTGATTATTAAATCAGTCCACTGACTGGTTTGGCATAGTTCTGACTAGGATTAAGGGAGTGAGTGCTACACCCACCATAGGGCAGGTAACCCACATAAAACGTAAAGGACAGAAAGAGGTCTAATGTGCTCTAGCCTGCCTGCTTGCTGTGGACTGTTTCTCCTCTGCAATGCCCCTCTGCCATGCCACCCTGCCTTGGAGCCAGCTGACTATGAACTGAAACCTCCACAAATTGCGATTTAAATAAACCTTTCTTCCCTTAACTTGTGAGTGTTGGGTATTTTGTCTTAGCAACAAGAAAAGTAACTAAGACAAAGTCCAATCTCATCTTTATCCACTCCACATCCCACTTTCCTGTTACCCCCAGCTAATTACTTCTTCATTTCTGACCCTCAGACATATCAAACTTCTTTCTGCCCAAGGCCTTCATACTAATCCAAAATAGAGGTGCTTTAAAGTACAAGGAAGAGGCTTGGGGATTCAGTTCAGTGGTAGAGTACTTGCCTAGCAAGCACAAGGCCCTGAGTTCAATCCCCAGCACCAAAGAAAGAAAGAAAGAAAGAAAGAAAGAAAGAAAGAAAGAAAGAAAGAAAAAGTATATAGAAGGATATGGATAGGTTATATGTAAACACCACACCATTTTATATAAGACTTGAGCATCCATCAGTTTTGGTATCCTTGAGGGATCTTCAAATCAATCCCCTGTGGATACAGGATGACTGTATATTTTTTGAGTGTGTGTATAAATAAAGTTAGTTTGGTGATTCCCTTCTCCCCACTTCCGCTTGACTTAAAACTTGTTTGGTTATTCCACAAACAGTACTCACTTAATTGACTGGTTCAGGTTGGAGGTTGGAAGTATCTATATGATATTCCTCCCAGAAACTGCCATGAATCAAAACTGCTTCTATGTAACACTAATTCTATATTGATAGCAGCATCCAGTTTTCTTTCTTTTTTAAAAAAATCCTGGTTTTAGGAATGGGCTTGCTCATGCTAGGCAAGGGCACTGCCACTGACCTGTGCCCCAACCCCTACCCCCCAGCACTCTGATGTTTGGTACTGAAAAGTTTGTTTCTTGCCTTCTGTCAGCCAGGGCCTCTTCTTAGTTCCTTTTCAAGCAACCCATGCCCCCAAATCCATCAACAGTGTCAAGTGCGAATCTCTGATAACTGCCCTGAGCCAGAGAAAACTCTTGGCTCTTAAAGGGCTCTTCAAATTAGGGCAGGTGGACAAGGAAATCTCCATTTTGCCGTATGTTTTAATCACTTTCCTTTCACTGAAACAAAATACCTGACGTCTATAATTTAAAAAGAAGAGGTTTATTTTAGCTCACAGTATCAGTTCACAGTCAGCAGGTTCTAAGGCAGAAGCAGAACTGTAGAGAGGCATGGCAGAGGAAAATGTGCTCAACCCACAGCAGCCAGGAAACAGAGAGAAGGGAAGAACCAGGGATAACGGGTCACACTTTCAGATCCTACATCTTCTGATCAGCCCAAACCTCCTAACAGTACATTTAGCTACTGAACTCATCAATGGATGAATCCACTGATGACTATAGAGCCCCCATGATCCAATCACCTTCCAAACACACGAGACTTTGAGGGACATTTTAGATCTAAATCATAACACCATAAAAATGGGAGATTTTACAAGGGCAATGATTATGGGGTGGGGGGGTGTTCTTAGCATTCTGTTTGTCCTTTCTACTATCTTGGTTTTCTGCTCCTTTGGAATTCTTACTAATAACTACACTAGAGTTGGAAATTTCTCCATCATAATACAAAACTAGGCACTAACAGGAGACAGGAAAGGGAGGTGTAGGGTCCCTGGGTCAGGGCTCCCTAGCTAACAGGCAAAGAAGCACCAAATTCAAGCACAGAGAGTAATTTTTAGGGCCTTTCCGGGTGTCTGAATTATTCCAAAAGAGACCCAAGGATGCCTGAGTTAAGCAGAATGTCTAGAAAGGTCTCCTCTCCAATGAGAGCCATTTCAAGCTCAGTGAGGGCCTCACTCCATAGGAGGCTCCGTATCAATCTTGAGGCCACTTCACAGCACCAGAAGTTGAGTCTGGAGTTTGGTTCATGGGTCTGCTTGCTACTCAGGCTCCAGTGCTACTGAGTCCAAGCCAATATCTTATGTTACCTAAATTCCAATCAAGGAAGTGTATAGTGGCGTGTGTCTGTAATAATAGCTACTTGGGATACTGGAACACGAGGATTGAATGTTTGAGCCCAGCTTGAACAACTTACTGAGATCTTGTCTCAAGATAAAAGGGTTGAGAACATACCTCAGTGGTAAAGTGTTTCTTGGTTCCATCCAAGAATGGATGCAAAACAAACAAACAATATAATAAAAAAAATTCCAACTGATACAGTAACTAAATTGATGGCCTCCTAACTCTGACTCTCCAAGCCTAGTAGTCATTCCCCTTATCCACAGTTTCTTCTTCCATAGTTTCAGTTACCCACAGTCAACTGTGTCTCAAAATATTAAATGGAAAATTTCATATTTTATTCGTATAACTTTACTATAGTACACTGTTACAATTGTTCTTTAATTATTCTACTTTATAATGGTTTGAGTTATCATTGTTAATCTCTAGCTTCATAATAAGTATGAATATATAGAAAAAACCCAGTGGATACAGGATTTGGTACTATCAAGACTTCAGACATCCACTTGGGGCCCTGGAACATATGTACTATAGATGAAGGAGAACTACTATATGAAAACCCTTGATAGAAAAATCTAACTCCTTCAGGAGAGGTGAGCTATCACTCAAATGTGACCTCCCTGACATTACATTGACATCGTCCATTCACCCAGAACTCCCAAACCTCCTTCCCTGCTTTATTTTTATCCACAACACCCCCTCTTCTAATGTAGTACATATTTTACTTTTTTAGTGAACACAAGAACCCGAAGTACCACGAGTGCCTGCTTAATTTCCTACCAACTGCCACCATCTAAAACATTACATTGAGTAGACTGAGTAGGTACTGAGTGGCTCTCTCCACAACAATTCATTATTGAATTAATATATAGAGGAATTTGACATGACCTACCATGTAATACTTTGGTGAGGTAAAAAGAAAGTTATTTTAAGTCAAAATACACAGGGCTACTGGTCTTCCAAAAGACTGTGAACCACCTGAGTGTTCAATAATTTATTTTGGCTTCCTGATTCTGAGAGAACATGTTCATGAGGTGTCTTAGACAAACAGGCTTAGACAAAGGATATTTTGTGAAAAACAAATAAAGCAGACACATATGTTTTACACTTCCTTCTAAATAAAGAGACACTTAACAATGAGTGACAAATACTCCTTAGGCAAAATGAGTTGTGGGTTTCATCAAATGTAAATATTTTGAAAACTAATTCAAGATGTTCATGAAAACAACAAAAAATTTGCTACAGCAGGGAAATACTATTCTCAGGACTATAACTGTCTATCTCCTTTCTGCGATCTAATTATAAAAACGTTACATCACAAAGGGCCAATGACTTCTGAATTTTTAATTGTCTTTTTATACCCCTCTGGCAGTTCTTTCAACCCATTTCTTCATGGGGGAATGATAGCACCCAACAGTAACCACACTGCAGCTCAGCCAGTCAAGGCTTCATACATGACTATTCCTTTTAATTGTTTTCTTCAATTTTCTATAACTTTCCTGTTTGTTTTATGTTAAAACCTCCCATAATCAGCTTTCTCTCTCTCTGACTTTTCTTTTTTTTTTCCTCTGGCTTTTCTTTTTGGCTTCCTCAGCTGTGTGACTGATAAGTCAAGGGATGCTGATTTCCTCCATTTTAGGGTCAGTCTGACCCCTTGACTGGGGCTGACATAGCATGTACAGAGTTGCTCAAAGAATACACAATGGGCCAGAAGCAAATGTGTCCTCCAGGAGCCTGTTATCAGTCATAAACATGACTAGGTTTTTTTTCTTTTTCTCTCTCTAGCTCTCTTTTTTTTGTGTTACTGGGGACTGAACCTCCTGGGCCTTCACATTAAGCTCTATCCCCAACCCTTTTTGACTTTTTTATTTAGAGACAGGTTCTTGCTAAATTGCCCAGGTGAGGTTTGAAGTTGATATCCTCCAGCCTCAGCCTCCCACAGTGGTGGGATTACAGGAGTGTGCCACCATGCCCGGCTTTTTTCTTTCTGACACAGAAGAAGGCAATGCTGAAATTGCTGGACCACCAAGCACACGCACAGCTGGAACATGTCCTGGCACTGGACCACTACCACCCCACTGGCTGCACTCTCCCTTACCGCATAACCTTCTGTCTTCTTCTGGCACCATTTCAGTAGTGCATTGCGCTTGGAGCCACCATATTCCCGGGCTAAGGCTGCCAGAGGGTCTCTTCTTTCCACACTGGTTAGAAAAAAGAACACACAGTAAGGAGAAGACACTGGCTTTTAGAACCCTCAAATACATAAGAAATAAATTATCTAGCCTAGCAAAAGCAAATACGAAAGCCTAGCTTTATTCAGAGACTCTAAAGAGACAACCAAATTAGTCACATTAGTAATAATTTTATTATCTCATGGGGTAAAAGAAAACCTAACTTGTGCTTCTGGGCACAATTCAGGGAAGAGAGTTTTGTTTTGTTTTCAAATCCATCCATCCAGCCTTCAAGTGAAGCACAGAATTATTTGAATTAAAAACACCTATACCCAAACCACTCTATATGTCTCAAGGCTACACCTATTTCTAGGGAACAGTAAAAGGTAGATGAGAAGCTCATACTAAAAATACCAGACTGTCTGATTATAAGAGATAATGGGAGGGAAGAGGAGAAGAAATCAGTAAAATAAAATACAAGGGCTCAAAAAGAAGAGCATCGCAAACACCAAGGGATACTCATTTTCCTTACTTTGTGGAATATTAATTCAGTTCTGAGCACCTGAATGAGCCAAAGGTGAGGTGACTTTACTAAACATCAGCATCGCAAGACAAGAGCACAGCCCCCCACACAATTTCCTATCAATACTGGCATTAATCTTCATGCTAGCCAAAATATTCAAATGTTAATAAGAGATTTAAGATCACATAGTTCCTTCTGTCATGAATATCATTAAATCAGAACTATATTCCTATAGGATTTTTATATAGTATCTTATTTCCCTAATCCTACAGCATTTTCGTATAGTACTCTATTTCCCAAATATCATGTACCACAATGCTGGAAAAGAAAAGTGGCTGACCCAAGGGAAACAGACTACGAAGGAGGTGCCTTTCTGGAGCATTCACTGTAGCAGGCAATTGTGTCAGAATAATCGGGTTTACTCCTACATAGATATCATCAGGATACAGACACAAGCATGTTCATGGCAGAACTTTCTATAATAGGAATAGTTTAAAAAAATATGTATATACATATATATATATATATTTAAAACACCCCAAAGTTCATCAATAGGCAAATGCCTACATAAGCTGTGATACAGTCATACTCTATACCAAGAAAAATCAATGAACTACAGACTATGCAGGAACAATTCTGAATGAAAAGAAAACATACAATATTTTCCATGTATACAAAATTTTAAATATTCAGTAATACAATTTTTATATTGTTTTGGGATGTAAATGTGTGGTAATGTATCAAGAAAAAGCAAGTAAAGATAATCAGTAAATATACAATGGTGGTTACCTTTAAGAGGGGAGTAAGATAATACAAATAGAAAAGGTCTGAGAAGAAATTTCAAAAATATTAATTTTCTTTTCCTTAAATGGGGGTAAGCACTGAGGTGGATCTCCATTGTCTAGCTATTCTTTATGTTTTTCATATATTAATTTTTGGCATTACTGGGGCTTAGAAAAAGAGATCCCACAGATTAGTGCTTTGACACGGTAAGAGGCCTTAGAAGTTGCTTTGGATTTAGGGTCTGGTAGAGTTTGGATCAGGAATGTCCCCCAAAGGCCCACATATTAAAGGCTTAGTCCTCAGAATGGCAGTGTTGGGAGGTGGTGGGGCCTTTAAGAGGCAAGGCCTAATGGGAGGCCTTCAGATCCTTGGGGTCAAGCCCTTAAAGGGAACTGTGGACCACTCTTTGATTCTTTGCTCTTTTTGCTTCTTGGCCCTGACGTGAGCAGTTTTACTCTGCCCCACACTCTGGCCCTGACATGCTGCCTTACCATAGGGCCAAAACAACAGGGTCACCTGACCATGGACTGGAACTTCAAAACCTCTGAACCCAAATAAACCTCTCTTTACAAGCTGATCATCTCAGGTATTTGTTACAATGACACAAACCTGATAAACATAAGGTCCCTCTGACTATTCCTTGTTTCTCCCCCTCTCAGCACAGGGACAGGCTTTCTGTGAAGTAATCTTTTTCTATCTGACCAGACCCACCAAGAAAGGAATACAGGTGCCTTCACTCTTCTGACTCAAATTTTGTTAAAAAAAAAAAAAAAAATTTTGTTAGCCAGAAAATGTCCAGACTCAGAGGATGTCTGTCCCAAACCACTGTCTGTTCTCCCGGGCCCATTTACCTGCCTGAAGAATAATACACTATTCTTCTAAAACTGCTTATATTCTCACTGTCCTACCTTCTAAGAACAGAGTGTTTAATCTTCAGATAGACTGCCTTTTCTTTGAGTTGCATACATTTTATCTGGCTTTCATTTTTCTGCATGGTTAATAGATGTTACATACTTTTCTTGTTAATTTACTGCCAATTTTTCATACACTAAAATTATCAAATCTTCCTAGGAAAAGTGTAAACTTCCCTAAAGTATCTATCCAATTTTTAATAAAAATATTTTAAGTGATTTTTTTTCTTTGGGTGCTGGGGATCGAACTCAGGGCCTTGCACCTGTCAGGCAAGTGCTCTACCACTGAGCTAAATCCCCAACTCCTTAGAAAGAGGAATAAGGTGATTCTAGACTTCAGCAATACGAGCTAAGGTAGAGAGATATGTTTAAGAAAAACAGTTCAAGCATGAATTCAAATTTCCCTTGTATGATTGATGACTGTTTTTCCATACACCTGACAGATCTGTAAAGTCACTTTTTATAAATTTCTTTGGTCAGAGTTGCTGTTAACTACAAAGTCCTGGTGACCACACCTAGCCTTATGTCATCCCTTAGAACCGAGGTACTTCACCTAACAGGACTGAAATGAAAGACTTTCTGTATGACTAAAAGAGGCATTCAACAAATATTTTTTATAAAAATATGACTTCCTCCCCTCCATATTTAATAATGCAGGTCAGGAACTTCTTTTGTGTGTGGGGTTTTTTTTTGAGACAAGGTCTTGCTATGTGGTTCAGGCTGACCTTGAACTCACTATGTAGCACATGCTGGCTTCAAACTCACAGTGATCCTCCTGCCTCAAGTCTCCTAAGTGCTGGGTGGTGTGCACCACCACGTGTAGGTCTTATCTTGCCACAGATTAATCTCAATGACATAATGTAAAACTGAAATAAGTTAATTTCACTAACAACTTTTCATGATGAGAGGCATACACAGCATATTAATATAGACAAAGTCTTTTGTAGGCATTTCTGGTCCCAATTTGAGAATAGTACTAATTCTGGTCCTTAAAACCTGTTTTGATTTTTGAAATCTCCTGCAAATAAAGAGGACAATATAGTATCAGGGGCTTCATAGTCAAACCTTGAAACATACAACTTCATCTTTTTGGGTCCAAATGTAGGTTCCACCCAAAATACAAGATCTGAACTTACACAGACTTTCATAAATTGTTTATAATATTCATGTTGATAATTATAGTATTTATGATAAAGCTCTTACTTGTAATACAGCTAGTTTTGTGAATTTATCTACCCATTCATAAGTAGTAAATAAAATGCTATGTGTGTAGCACAGACAAGGGTGGAGGAAAGATAACAAAATGTAAGACAAAATATTTATTATCCACTAAATTACAGCCTTTCTGGCGACAAGGGTATGTACTATGCAAGTTAGTCATACTAAACAGCAGCATAGGAATTTAACACTAAAATGAAAATAAGACACCAACCAAAAAAAAAAAAAAAGAAGAAGAAGAAAAGAAGACACCAAAGTCAGAGAAGAGGAATGCCGGTGCCACCACGGTGGTTAGTACAAACTGCATGCGAGGTTTAATCTTGAAGGAGAAGCAGCATTTAGAAGTGTGAAAGGACAAAAAGGAAGGCAATTCAAACGAGAACTTTATAAACAAATATTTGCGATCAGAAATGCTCACATTATATCGCAAAGGCAGAGAGAAAGATAAGCTTGGATAAAGCGAAGGGCTGGGTCATTCTGGAGGTGAGTGTGGGTGGTGCCACGTTATGGCACAGCTAGAAGACCAGGATGAAGAGTGTGGATGAGAGAGTCACGAGAAGTTTGTGAGAGGTCTGCAGGCAGGATGCAGGTAGCACCTCAGAGGACCATCCAACACAGAGAAGCAGGGAAGACACAGGGAGAGAGGGAGCAGCTGAAAGAAGTTCGCTGAGCCCGGGTGGCCAAGCACACTGAAAAGGAGGAGGTGGCAAAGGTGTGGGCAGTGACAGATGCTTGGTGACCGCTGTGTCTGCCTCACTGTCCTCTCCCTCTCCTGTTGCATCCTTCACGTCCTTGCTAATGTCCCTTTAAACACTGATCTCAAAAATCCCTCTCTAATCCTCTTCATATGCTGCTGTGTTCTGATTAATCCTTTTTTAAAAAGCAGGTCTGATCTTAACTGGTCCTCAAAAACAAAAACAAAATCCCACAGACTTAGCGGTTCCCCACTGATTTCATACCAAAATAAGTATGAACTTCTTCATTAGCAACAAATACTATTTGTAGCAGGGCCCCAGCCTGCCTTTCCAGCTCTAATGCCTAGTCATCCATCCATCTATCCAACCAGCACTGACTGAGCACCTACTGTAAGCTTTGGCAGGGACCCAGCCCTCAGGAAGCCCAGGCTCTAGTCCCACAGCTTGCTCATGATGGCACCTATTCACCCCCTGGCAGAAACGCCACTTCTCTTTAGACTTCCTGAGCCAACTAACAAGTCCCCAAGTACTTTGTGTGCATGTATACATGCATATATATTATATTGTTTTTAAAGCAGTCCTTCATTTCATTTTGTATAATACTATGAAAGCAAGTACTCCATCTTTTCTTTTTTCAGCTTTGCGCAGTGGCAGTATCGTAGCCAATGAGGTTTATCCGAGGCGCGATTATTGCTAATTGAAAACTTTTCTTTTTTCAGTACCAAGGATCAAACCCAGGGACACTACCACTGAGCTACATCTCTGGCTAAAGAAGTATTGTTTTCTCTTGTGACTATTTGTGAGCTACAGCTACATTCTTTCCTCTACAGGGTCTTGCTAAGTTGACCAGGCTGGCCTTGAACCTGCAATCCTCCTGCCTCTGCTTTGTGAACAGCTGAGATTATAGATGTGTGCACTGTTCCTGGCTAGTACAGTATCTTACTCATTTTCATTCAGGAAATAGTTTTAGAAATAAACTGACCTGGGAGACAAAACAGAAGTAAAAGCAAAAGGTTATCAATCCGATATTTTTCTGCTTTCACACTGTTTAAAACACAGTAGCAGCTGGGCGTGGTGGTACACATCTATAATCCCAGCATTTGGGAGGCTCAGGCAGGAAGATTGCTTCAAATTCAAGGCCAGCATGGGTTCCATATTGAGTTCAAGGCCAGTAAGAACTACATAGTGAAACCCTGTCTCAAAAAACAAAACAAAAAAACCAAAAACCTCCCCCAAAACCATGGTACCTGGCTGGGCGTAGTGGCGCATGCCCGTAATCCCAGCACTTGGGAGGGTGAGGCAGGAGGACTGCCGCGAATTCAAGGCCAGCCTGGACTAGAGTTAAGGGCCAGTTTGAACTATACAGAAAGACCCTGTCTCAAAAAAACCCAACTCCTCCCTGCCAAAAAAAACCAAAAAACAAACCATACACAAAAAAACACATGGTACCTGAGTTTGCTCGGTGGTTTCAACCCTCCAGTGGATGCGCTCAGCAGTCTGGTGCTCCCGAAGCCCAGGGAGGGCGGTCTGCTCAGTGACTCCAGTGAGGGGCTCTTCCGGAGGTGAGGGTCTGGCTTCAGGTCCTCAGTCCTTCCCTTCAGAAGACCTGTAGCAAAGACACAGTCACCTAGTCCCGAAGAGAAGAGATCTGACTGGTCATAATACTGAAGTACAATATAATTCTCATTTTATTTCCAAGTACAAATGCATATGTGTGTATGTGAGAATATGTGTGTGTATTTTCCTGCAATTAGTAAAAAAAAAATAGGGACATGGTATTTTCTAAAAATTCTTTGGGCAGAACCAATTACTGTATATAACCTACAGGACCTACTGCCAAATCAACACCTTGTTCAAAATTTATAAGCCAGGCGTGGTGGCACACGCCTGTAATCCCAGCAGTTGTGAGGCTGAGGTAGGAGGAATGCCATGAGTTTGAGGCCTGCCTGGGCTACACACTGAGTTCAAAGCTGGCCTGGACTACACAGCAAGACCCTGTCTCAAAAAAAAAAAAAAATTATTATGAATTTCAAGGCAGCTTTATTGGAGAAGCCAAGTATGGGCCCTTCTAAGAAGTTTGTGCAACTACTCAGTTTGACTACCCACAAGTCCAGCCTTGTCTGCAATTTTGTTTTAATCAGTGGACATAATAAAAAGTATGGAGCTGGCAGGAAAATGCCTCATGATTATAAGGTCACAGACAGTACCAGACAAAAAGCTGGGAAACAAGAATGATAAATATTTTACAAGAGAAAAAGCCTTACAATAATAGGGATTGGCTTGGTAAAAACATATGCAAAAATAACTCTTAAAGGTTTTTTTGTTGTTGTTACGGTCTGAGTCAAATGGATAATGAAATGGGTTGAATCCTTCAGGTATTTCTTTTTTCTTTCTTTCTTTTTTGGTACTGGGGATTAAGCCCAGGGCCTTCACACTAAACTACATCACAGGCCTTTTTAAATGTTTTATTTTGAGACAGGATTTTGCTAAGTCACTAATTTGCCTAACCTGGGATCAAACTTGTGATCTTTCTTCCTCAGCCTCCCAGAGTACTGGGATTACAGGCGTGTGCTACCATGCATGGCTTTGAGCTATTTCTTAAAGGACCATAAAAGCAGAGAGCAGGAGAAAATTTTCAAGATTGTCTGGTTTAGACTGATAGAAGACACTATAACTCTGAAAATTAAATCACTAGTTCAAAGATGTATGACAGTCCAGTAACCAGGCAGAGTCCATAGTGGCCTCCTGTGGACTCACAAATAGTCACAAAAGAAAACAATACTTCTATAACAAATAGCCACCAATTATGGGTAGTGAAATTGGGAGTGAGGACAATTAGCTCTAAATAGAGAAAAACAGTGTTTATATCACTAAAGCGAACAACAAAAACAGCACATTAATTCTTGTTCCTGCAGCTTCTGATGACCTCAATGTTGCTGGAAATGGTTGGAAGCAAACAATTTTCACTGTGTAATTCTTTCTTTATTACAGTAAACAGAATCATCCTACTAGACAGGTGCCTGGTAGGAGGGAAGGAAAAAGAAGGATATCAATGAGCCATTTATTCCACAGCAAGTTGTGGTCTCAATTTCAGTATTTATCTTGTCAATCAAAATAATGGTTTCTTTAGACAATAGAGAACTTTAAAGCTATGGGACAGAGTAAAGGAGTCACAAATAGTATAATCCAAAGCTTACCTATTGAGTACACTTAGAAAAGGTTAATACGATAAATTTTACATTACGTAGCTTTCACCTCAACTGAGAAAAAGCTCACATAGCATTACGCTCATTTATCCTCCTGATAATTTTGGGTCCCTTAAGAATATTAAATCCACTCTGCTTGTGTTCTATAAACGGAACAGCAAAGCCTGGATGACACACTTCTGTTTACAACATGGTTTACTAAATACTTTAAACCCACTGTTGAGACCCAGGAAAAAAAAAGGATTTCTTTCAAAAGACGACTGCCTATTAACAGTGCTCTGATGGAGAGGTATGGTGGGAAAAGTGTTGCTTTTCAGGCCTCCCAACAACATCTATTTTGCAGCCCATGGATCAAGGAGTAATTCTGACTTTCAAGTCTCACTATTTATAAAATACATTTTTTAAGGCTATTGCTATCACAGGTCATGATTCGCCTGATGGATGTAAACATAGTAAACTGAAAACCTCTGGGAGATTCATCATTCTTAAGGCTATTAAGAACATTCAAGATTCATGCAAAGAGGTCAAAATATGGACATTAACAGGAGTTTGGAAGAAGCTGATCCCAAACCTCATAGATAACTTTGAGGGGTTCAAGACGTCAGTGGAGGATGTTAACTGGAGATGTGGTCGAAACAGCAAGAGAATTAGAAGTGGAGCCAGAAGATGTGGCTCAAATGCTGCCGTCTCATGATAAAATTTTAACAGATGAGGATTGTTTCCTATGGGTGAGCAAAGAAAATGATTTCTGGAGATGATGAAAATGCTGTGAACGCTGTTGAAGTGATGACAAGGATTTAGAATACTACACAAGCTTAGGTTGATATAGCAGCAGCTTTTAGAAGATTGACTCCAATTTTATTCAAGTTTTACCGTGGGTAAAATGTTGTCAAACAGCATCACACGCTACAGAGGAATTTTTCACATAAGGAAGAGCCAATCAATGTGGCAAATTCCAATGTTTTAGGAAACTGCCAGAGCCACACCAACCTTCAGCAACTAGCACCTAATCAGTCAACCGCCATCAACATGGAGGCAAGACCCTCCACCAACAAAAAGATGACAAATTGGCTAATGGCTGAGATGAGTGTTATAATTTTTTAGCAATAAAGTATTTTAGTTAGGTTATATATACATATTTTTGAGACAATGCTACTGCACATGTAACAGACTACAGGACAGTGCAACTTTTAGATGTGTTGGAAAATAAAAAATGTCCATAACTCACTTTAATGTGCTCTTAGCTCTACTGCAGTGGGCTAGAACCAAACCTACAATATCTCTGAGGTATGCCTGTATTCTGGATAACCTTAATATTGTTCCAGTTTGGGTTGAGAGTATTACTGTTCTTTGTGTTCTGTGCATGTGAACTGGTTCAGCAGAGAAGAGTAAGGAAGGTGATCATAGCAAATACTTCTAAATATGCCTACCACACACCAGGTTGGGTGCTAAGAGCTAAATGTGTTAACTTAGTCAAACAATCCTATGAGGCAGATCTTTCTATTTTAGATTAGAAAACCACAGCACAACAAAGTCCACGTAGACTCTCAGCAAAAGTGCCAACATTGAAGGCCAAGTGACCCCACCTTTTTGTCCTCCTCTTAAAAGCTACTCCCATCAGCCGTCAGCACAGGTGGTACAGCATGAATGAAAGTGGGTTCTATGAAGACTACTGACTATAAGCCCCACTTCGTTATCAGGATCTGAATTTTTAAAAATACGGTATAACAACAGGAAGAAAATTACACTCAAAGACACTACTATCTTAAAAGAGAATTGTAGAAGCAACAGATAAACTCAAAGTCATATGTTTTCCTTCAAAGTTTTTTTAAAGATTCGACATTCTCTTGAGATTCAGTTTTAAAGATTCGACATTCTCTTGAGATTCAGTTTAAAAAAAAAACTTTGGCATTTCTCTCTCATCTATGCACATTGAGAAGTATAGCTACTAAGAGATATGTTTTTCTCTGGTTGGCTGCACACCTGGATCTAAAGTTTGCAACGTATACACTTCAGGGTTGAAATCAGTTGGAATAAATGCCACCAATTATTTTCCTAAATTAAACCCCACAAAAAAAATAGGTCAAAAGTAATTCATGTTTATAGTGACTTACCTGACAGGGGAAGGTCTGGGATATCCAAGCGCTGAGTCATGCCTTTGCTGGCTGGCCGAAGGCTGCTGTAAGTTGAATGCCTCTATCAAAACAAAGGACACACCAGCAGGGGTGAGCTCATGACATCAAAAACAACATAACACAAAAACAAACCAAAAAACAGCATAACACAAGTGTGTGTGTGAGAGAGAGAGAGAGAGAGACAGAGAGAGAGAACATACTTAGGCACATTAGAATCACCACTGCGAACTTTCAAAATAATTATTTGAATAAGTAATAAATTGGCACAATCCTCAAATGGAACAAAAAGGGCAAATAGTGAAAAGAAAGTATATCCTTTTCACTCCCATTACCCATTTCTTTTTCCCAGAGGTAATATTAATTGGATTCATGAATTCCTCTCTGCAATATATATTCAACGATGTGTATATAAAAAACTAGTCTCTTTTTAATGGCCAACTAGTTGTATGAAAAGATGCTCAACATCACTAATCAGAGACATGCAAATCAAAACCACAATGAGTTATCACTTCATTAGCATTAGGAATATCATTACAAATGACTAAAATCATGCCTATAATCCAAGCACTTGGGAGGCTAAGGCAGGAGCATCACTGAGAGTTCAAGGCCAGCCCAAGTTACATAGTGAGACTTTGTATCAAAAGAAAAAACAATGAAAATAACAAAACCCAGAAAATAACAAGTGCTGACGAAGATGTGGAGAAATTAAAACCTTTATGCCCTATTGATGGCAAGAAAAAATGGTACAGTGTTGCTATGGAAAACAGTATAAAGGTTCCTCAAAAAATTTATTTATCCCAAATCAGGATCTTAAAAAGATATTTCCATGCTTGTCCTTATTTTAGCATTATTCACAATAGCCAAGATGTGGATAGCTAAATGTTCAGCTAGAGGAATAGCAAGCTGAGTACAGAGTTTTAGTCATACAAATCGAGAAAGTTCTAGAGCACTGCTATACAACACTATGTTTATTGTTAACAATATTCCTATTGTGAATTAAAATATTTGTTAAAAGTACAGACTTCCAAGTATGCGCAAGACCCTGGGTTTGATTCCCAGCATCACAAAAATAAAATAAAACAAAATAAAATAAAAATAAAGAAAAAGTGAAAATTTCATGTTGTATCTTATTTTGTACCACCACAAAAAACTCATTTTATCACACATTAAACTGTGTATCATTTAAGCTTAAATTACAGAATTTATAATAAATTCTTTTATAAAGAGTGGTTCTCTGCTAAAATTCTCCACCTTGTTATTTTTTTGCTTGACTGTATTAATCTCAGTTTTTAAAAAAGTATCTATCAGTACCTGGATCTCCTGTGTTTTTTATTTAAATTTTATTTTATTAGTATACGTGTGTAGTACATGCACATAACACATCTTAATTCCTTTTTTATCCTCTTTCCCTTATCTCCCTCCCCCTTCCATCTATCTCTCAATCCATTTGCTTTTGTCTTTTTAACCTTTATTAGTACATAGCTTTTTTTTGGTACCTATTTGTAGTACATAATGTTTACATGCGTTGTGTGGAGTTGGTACATGTATATAACACATCCCAATTCCTTTTTTTCATCCCCTATCCCTTCCCTTCGTCCCTCTCCCTTCTTTCCATCTCTTCATCCCCTTCTCTCCCTACTTCCTATTATCTGTCTTTTATTTTGCTCTTTATTTTTACTTTGGATTTCTCATATAAAAGGAACAATGTGATATTTAAGCTTGAGTGTCTGATTTATTTCACTTAACATTATGGTCTCAAGGTGCATCCATTTTCCTACAAATGACTCAAATTTATTTTTTTTATGGTAGAGAAGTACAGTCCTTCATTGTGTATAAATACCACATTCTCTTTATCTATTCATCTGCTGATGGACATATAGGTCACTTCCAAGATTTAGCTATTATGAATTGTGCGGCTGTAAACATGGGTATGCATGTATCACTGTAATCTTGGCTTTTAGTTGTCTGGTATATCTACTTTTATGCCTGGCACTTTTATTTATTTTATTTTATTTTTATTTCTTTGGGTTTTTTGAGACAGGGTCTCACTATATAGTTCAGGCTGGCCTTGAACTCACTATATAGCCCAGGCTGGCTTCAAACTCATGGCAATCCTCCTGCCTCAGCCTCTTGTGTGCTAGGATTACAGGTGTGCGCCACCAAGCCCAACACCTGCCTGGAAATTTTAACTGAATACATGACTATGTATTTGAAAAAATGTGGATGTAATCATTCTCCAGAATATTTACTTCCAGAAGGCAATTAAGATAAGGGAAGATCACCTAAATCTAAGTCCATATTTCTATGTATTTTAAAACTGAACAAATACAGACTTCTTTAAGATATTAAAGAAAAAAACCCTTCAAGATTTATAGTTTCAAAATTCTGGGAAAAGAGCACTTTATATAATGTGAGTGGGAGTGAGGTAAGAGTTTAGCACAGGACAGAAAACAAATGAGCAAGCTGGCATGCCCTGTCAATCGTGGAGACCCAGAAAACACAGTACAACACAGAATCTGGAATGACTGCAACACTACACATGGGACCAACATCAGAATGTTCTATCTTCAATTTTTTTTTTTTTGAGACAGGGTCTTGCTATAAAAAATTGTGTGAGGATTTTCACTGTATTGTTTTTATAGTAAGTTAAATTCTAAATAATCTAAATGTCCAGAGACAAGTGGCTAAATAAATCAGTGCATATGATGCATCTTTTAAAAAGATTGAGTTATTTTTCAAGAGACTGACATTAAAGATGTTTCTGACATAGTCTTTTATGCAACAAATATTTATTGAGGTTCTCCTATGACTGTATCTCCCAGCCAGTGTTCTAGATCCAAGATCTAAAAGCAAGCAAAATATCAAAAATCTCTAGCTTCACAGAGTCTACATGTCAGTATTAAAGTGAAATGAGTGTCAGAATGATGTGTAATTTAACTTATAAAATTCTTCCTACAACACATGTGTACAGTACATCTAGAAAGATAAACAGCAGACCACAACAGTGATTATCTCTGGGGCTCTTCTATACCTGCATGGGAGAGACAGCAGCTGCTGGAGTGGTTCTTACTGGTATTCCACTTAGCGGACTTCTGGGGGCCTTATGGATGGAAATATTCTGCCCGGTTCCACCTGCCAGAAAGAGACATTGGGGAGGAAAAAAAAAATATGTGTGCGCGTGTTCGTGTGCGTGCGTGTGTGTATTAAAAAAAACACACATGCACATGGGCTTGTTCTAGTTCAAAGGTGCTTGAACAGAATAGTTCTTCCTTTGTTGCTACTTTCTGGTGATTTAAATATCCCATGATGTTAAATGTAACATTTATTATCCTTTTCTCTTCTGGACTAGAGCCGGTTTGCAGAAATGAAGAGAGGAGTTAGCCAAGTGTGGGCTGGGCTTAGGTGTAAGATAATCAAAGAAAAAGAAGGCAATCAAAGAAAAAGAAGGCATATGTAATGAGGTAGCTCTGAAGGAAAGTAATAGGAAAGTTCTCCCCAAAGATATTATTGTTGATTCATTTCCTATCTGCACAGGCTGGCTAACTGAGCCTATCTTTCAATATGAGTAGACAGATCTTAATCTAATTTAGCTGCAAATTAATAGAGACAACTAGGTACATTCTGGGATTAGCTATTACTCCAGTTCTCAAATACACACATACTTTTGTAGTAAAGGGAAGAAAGATATTGTTACTGTGGAGAGGTATACATTCTATTTTTTCTATTTACTGCGTGTGTGTGTGTGTGTGTATGTGTGAAGTACAGATACATTTTTCTTATATATGTAAAGTAAACCTGACTAAAAAGAAATTGAGCTAGATGGACTATTCCATAAAAAGCAAAGAACACACTAAGATCAGGAGTGACAGATCAGTTCAGTAGCTCATCCACAAGATCAGGTAGAAAAGTCAAAGGCGTAGATGGCTGGGTGTCTCAACAAGAGGGCCAAATACACAGATGTGATGCCTTATTTCCTAGGAGATAAAGGCTCTGGCTAACCCGGCTAATTTTTAGGAGATGGAAAGAAGGTAAACAGTAGTTATCTGTACATAATGGGTGTAATAGGCGGAATAGGAAAATGGGGAGGGAGGAATTGGAGTTAGGGAGAAGGGGGAAAAGAAGAGTCTGTATTTGTACCACCCATGAGACAAATTCTCCACTGTGACCTCACTGGAGCCTCTGTCCGGCTCTTGCACACAGGAGCTGCATGAGGCATGATCTGAGAGCCCTGTGGTTTTATCAACGTGGGGCCAGTGGAGCTGAGACAGGCTTTATATGTCAGTCCAACATCTGAATGTGGAGCTTTACTTATGGAAAAAAGTGATTAAATACCTGGGCGTCCCAAATCAAATGACTTGATCAGTGACTTGACAGTGGTTGCAGACTCTGAAGGTGCTGGAGACGTTCTGTTGACATAGACACCATGCCACCGGCCAGCAGTGTTGACCTCCGAGGACTCAGGCTCTTCATTCACAGGTCTGCACAGTAAAGAGCATATCAGATTGAAAAGGTGGACAGCATGTGCATGCATGTGTGAGTGTGTTTGTGGGGCTGGGTGGTGGCAGAGGGGAAGAAATGCAAATGTAAACAGAACTGATATGGAGAAAATATACAAAGTTGGGAAGGAGAATCCAAAATTTAAAATTCTAATCAGCTTTGTATCTTTAGGCAACAATGTGGGTACTGCTCTCAATTTTCAAAAGATTTGTTTTCTCAGGAAGTAGTATTAAATAACATGCTTATATGTAGAATGACTTGACATTAGCTCTAAATAAAAATGAGTCTACTCAGCAAATGTTAAAAAATACAAATGTTATTTATTTAGCCTACTAAATATTTAGCTTGCTAAATATGTATGATAAATATGGTGGGTACAATGGACTGGCTGGTTGACATGTAACATGCTCTGGTGAGGGAAAGATGGATTCTCAGGACTCTCCCACAGCTAGACTTTCAGACGTTATTAAGGCTGCACCAATCAGAAAGATTTGGGCAAGAGCTGGGGTGGGACCTGAGTCACAGGTAGAGGTAGGGTATAGGGCATTCACTATGTTGATGTGGACGGTACCACAGACAGGATGTCTCTGATGCTGGTAACTGCTTGTAGCTTTCCAACTGGGCAGGCAGCCTCTCACTCTTAAGGCTTGTAGCATGGTGGAGGCAGCAGGTCCCCTTGTGTCCAGTTCTGTGTTGTGATTTCAGAAAGCCATTCCTAGAAGCTCAGGCTACAGTCTGTTTCTTCAGCCCTCCCAACAATTCTGCAGTCTATTCAATAACTTTCTGCCTAAGCCAATTAAAGTGCAATCCATTTTATATGACAGAATCTTGCCTGGTACACTTTGCCTTCTAAGACTAAGAATGGTAATTCTGCATGCGGTGAAACTTACACTTTCACTCAAATTTTCTGGTATGTTTTTTGTGTGGTGTCTAAATGACAGAATCTTGCCTGATACACTTTGCCTTCTAAGACTAAGAATGGTAATTCTGCATGTGGTGAAACTTACACTTTCACTCAAATTTTCTGGTATGTTTTTTGTGTGGTGTCTAAATTCCAGCACAAACTCAGAGAGTTTTTAAAGACAGATCATCTGATTCAATCCTCTCATGTGTGGCTTCCTCATCTAGGGAACATGTCATTTAATCTCTTTGTGAATAAGCCAAGACAAGAACTCCCAACCTTCTGATTGCTAAATAACTGCTCTTTTTATTATATCATATTGCCACAGCTGTTTTGCAAGATGACTAATTTATGAGAATGGCACAAACAGAATGTTTCTGGCAGTTACTTCGGTAAGGTCAGTGGAAGTTTAAAATATTTGCTTCCTGATCTTTTTGAAATTAATCTCATGAGCTTCTACAGTTGAATCAATCTGCCCTTAATTCTCTTAGCTTTCTTCTGCTGTTCTGTAATCAATACAAACAGAATAAATTTAAGTGAAGCAGAATTTAAAATAAACTACTCGGCCTTACACTCTTGACTCTATAGCTCTTTGAGTGGAAAAAAATCAGCAAATTGAAAAATTAGAAGAAATTATAAGGCATTTCAGAAATTAGGTGATTGGGTTAGAAAAAATTTTTTGAAGGCTTATTGACAGGAGTTGGGATTTTGTTCCCCCTTTGTACTGCACAGTATAGAATCAGATAGTGAGCTGGATGTAATGGTACAATCTGTAGTCCCAACTACTAGGGAGACTGAGAGATCACTTGAGCCCAGGAGCTCAAGGCTAGCCTGGGCAACACAGTGAGACCCTGATCACAATTAAAAAAAGATGATAAATATGTAGGAAAATAATAAAATGAAGTTAGATCCAAACAGAAAAAAAAATCTATTTCTGTCTCAGCCATTCTCAAGGAAGTCATCAACAAACGAAGGAGACCACCTTCTTATCTGTCCTGCTAAATGACTTGGTATCAAACAGCCTCCATGGAAGATCATTTTTATAAATTAATTTTAATTTTATCCCCTGTTAATTTAATAATAGAGGCTCCTACATGCTGAAGTATTCCTTTTAGTTATTTATGTTTCTCTGTGACTCAAAACATTAAATAATAAACAGTTTTCAATTAGCAATAATCACACCTCAGATAAACCTCATTAGCTACAATATTGCCACTTCGCAAAGCTTAAACGATAAATAGACCATTTAGACTTCATAAAAAAATAGCAAGCCTACAAAAATCAATTTCCAGGACTCCTGCCTTCAGGTATCCAAAGATATTTCAATTCATTAGTCAGTTGCTTGGCTGTAACAGTAAGAGTCAGTATGAGGAAACTGTGTCTTATAATTTAAACATATATACATATATATATTCTGTAATTATTTTTCCTTTAAAATTTTCAGTTAATTCATTGCTTTCATTTTTGGTCATAGTGTTCAAATAATGCTGATTTTCTATAGCATTTACTTCAACAAGATGCCATTCGTGCTGGCCCATGGTGGCACATGCCTATAATCCCAGCTACTAGGGAGGCTGAGGCAGGAAGATCTCAAGTTCAGAGACAGCCTGGACGGTTTAGCAAGAACATGTCTAAGAAAAAGGGTGGGAGGCACTAGGATGTAGCTTAACGATAGAGCACTGCCTAGCATGTGCGAGGCCGTAGGTTCAGTCCACAGTATGGGAGTAGGAGAGGATGATACTTGTTTTGTCATCTATTTTGATCCAAGTACAGGGAGGCTCTTGTACACGATGATTTTTAAAGTACTCACTGGTTATCTCCACCTAGGAAACATCTCACTATACCACTGCTACCTTCATAACTGGTAGATTTTTATGTGTAAAGAGGACTGATTAGCCCCATGCTTACAGCTGCCGGGCCCTTGAACAACTGAATGAAGCTCAGCTCCAGGTCTCTCCCAGGGTCACTCACAGTACTTCCTTTGACTTCTCTCTGCCCACTGAGCTACTCAGTTTTGTTCCTTTTATGTCCTGCCTCTGTGCCTTTGCTCATTCTATGCCTTTATCAGAAAGGTAACTTTCTCAAAATGCTTTTTATTGTTTTAAACAAAATAAATCTAAAAGAAGTTTGTTGTTTTACAGTGGAAAAATATGAAATATCCTGCCTCTTAGCTGTCAAACAGTATCTTCTGAATCTCACTTCCAAATTTCAATACTAGAATATACATACTAACATGGTAAGATGGCAGTTTGAACACAAACATCTTAATCTCCAAATCCCAACAAAAAGAATCAAAGAAAGAGCAGTAAGTTCTTGCAGCACCAGTGGAAACTAGAGAAGGGTACCATCTACAGGGCTTAGGCTTTGAAGAATTTCTGCTACATCAAGAATAAGTGGGAGGCTAGGGTGGAAGGAAAATACTAAGGGTATGTCCCCTGCTGCCTTTCCCTAATGTTCCCTCTCTCTTAGAGGGCCAGGGCTAGAGAGAAGAATGAAGGCAGAGACCATGTAGAATATCCTTGCAAAGGACCCAAGGAGCTCAGGGATGGGTTATCCCAGGCACAAAGGGCAGAAGCAACAAGGAAAAGTAAGAAAGAGCCACAGGACGTACCTAAGGTGAACACAGGGCAAAGCAGACCCAGGAAGCTGGCTCCTGTGTTCCAGTTTCTCCTACGAAGCACCTGTCACCCTCTACTCTATCCGAGCTTCAATTTACCATAAAGAACCTTCTCACTAGTTTAAGACAGAAAATCTGAAGCATTAGCAGGCCAAGTGGGTACATCTAAGCAGAATCCAGATACTGATCTTGGGCAAATGCCTAGCCCTGACACATTCTGATCTATTTAAGCAAGAATCAGTAATGAGTAAAAGCATAACCTGATACAAAAAATTTTTTTAAATCTTAAAAATTCTATGAAAATATTTCATAACATAAAATGAGGAAAGTAAGGGAATTCAAGACAGAAAAGACATTTGCAAATTTATGACAGGAAACACACATTTGATATAATCTACTTTTTTTTTTTGGTGCTAGGGATTGAACTCAGGGCTTTGTGCTTGCTACGCAAGTGCTCTACCACTGAGCTAAATCCCCAACCCCTAGTGTACTTTAAAATTCAGTAAAATATGAAAAAACAGATGAAAGATGGCAATTTAAAACAAAAGGCTAAATTTTAAAAAAGGCTAAATTTTAAAAATAATATAAACAATATAATAATCCTATTAAAAGATTTTGAGGCAGAGCTAACCAAAAAGAAAAAGGAAAGAAGTGTATTTGGGAAGGTCTCTCTGAATACTGATAAAATAGACAATGAAAAGATGTTGGAAATAAATAATGCTGACCTGAATGGCAATCTACTTAGAAGAAAAAGAACCACATCTCACATTACAAAGGAAGATCAAATGTTTGAGAGTGTATGTGTGCACATCTGTGTGAAACAGATAAAGAAAATTCAACAGACTGTTTCATAATATTGGGGTAGGGGAAGCCTTGAAAAAAAAAAGCTCCAGAAACAGTAAAGAAAAATACAAACAGATTACATTATATAAGGCTGGCAGTGTAGTTCAGTAGTAGAGCATTTGCCTAGCATGCAAAAGGCCTCAATTTCCAGCATTGAAAAATAAATTTTCTACATAGCAATATAAAAATTTCCATGATAAAAGCAAAATATTCATAACATACTAGGATTAAAAACACTAACTTAAAAACTGGTTAAAAAAAAAAACAGCTCAGTGAAAAAAATAGGCAAAGGTGCTAATAAACTAGCAATTCCTATGAGATTGGGCATGTTCAGGGTGGTATGACTGGAGACCAGCAATTCTTATAAGATAAAATACAGATGGCTAGCAAACAGATAAAAATATGTGTACGGAAATGCACATTAAGTGCTAATGAGATAGCATTTTATTTTTTTGCTTATGCTACTGGCAAAAATAAGATTAATACTATCACAGCCACTAAGGCTATGTAGAAGTGGATACTCTCATCAAGAGTAGTGTTACAACCCTGAGGTAAGTATTTGGCAACATTTCTTATAATAAAAATATGTATACTCTCTAATATACCAATCATATTTTTAGGAACTCATCCTATAAAAACAAAAACAAAAGGGCTAAGAGTGTAGCTCAGGAGTAGAGTATAAGCTTAGCATACTTGAGGCCCTGGGTTTAATCCTCAATACCAAAAACAACTAACTAAATAAAAATAATAAAACACAACCATATGAGGTAATATGAATATGGATTGTTACTATAGCATTATCAGTAAAGGAAGAAAAATTAAAGTAATATATGAATATGCTTGGGTACATCGTGGAATACTACACAGAGATCAAAATGACTTAGATTTGTA
>PVJO010018888.1:0-35485 GCA_004026905.1 Hystrix cristata | reverse complement strand
CAATGAAGTAAAGACTTAAACTCTCATTTTTCCATCTTACAACATCCAAATATTTACATATTGTAGTTGTAGAAATGCAACAGAATTATAAGTTCACATGTTTATAAAGGAACAAACCTAAGAATAAAATTTAAATTTAAACTGGGGGTGGATGAGAGAAAACTATGCAAAATTTGGATGAGAGATGAATATACACAAATGGTCTTTGGGATATGGCAATTGTAGTAATTAGTAGAGGGACATCTAACTAGAACTTTAGGTGAAACTTCCATTTGTGATTAATTTCATTTCTAACCTATTTGTCCTTTTCTTCATGTTAACTAAAGCAAAAGCCATTCTGTGGAATCTGATAGATATGAATACTTTTTGTTTATTCTTTTTCTTAAAGTTCTTCTTTTTTCCCTACATTAATTTTTTTTCTCTTCTTGCACTGAGCAACATATTTACTCCTACATCTATGTCCTTTCCAAATGCTGAGTTTCTTCTCTAATTTCTCTTATAAATTTCCTTCATTCCTGTATGTATTCAATATAGGAAAATCCCTTATGCTGGTCTCTATTTGAGTGAATTTGCTTATATTCTTTTGTTTTCTCTTTTAAAAGTGAGGAAGTGGACTGGGGATTTAGCTCAGTGGTTAGAGTGTTTGCCTTACAAGCACAAGGCCCTGAGTTCCATCCCCAGCACCACCAAAAAAAAAAAAAAAAAAAAATAGAGGAAAAAGACATCCTGATACATCCCACGGGTGACGGGTGATAAGTTCTTTTAAAATTCTTCACAACTCAGAGCTAAAACTTGTAAAGAAAAATACGAATTCAGAATGCAGCGATACTTACATATTATTAAAACAATGTAAAACTTTCTATGACTTTCTCATAAATTTTTGATATGTGTCCCAAAACAAAATGGAGAAAATTAGAAACAAATTGTTGTTTTCATTTCATTTAAAAGGAATTTAACTTCAGAGAAGCTCAGTCACTTACTGACGAACACACACTTTAAAAGCTCAAAATTTTGTTCTTTTAAGTTATGTGCTGGCCCCCTCTATTGAGTGAATACTATCAATGTTACACTTCATATTTTTCTTTAGAGTTTGGAATAATCTGAAGTAATATGTCTTCCCAAAGTTTAAGTATTTCAAGCTTATGTCAACATCTATTCTGATTCAACTAAAATTTCCTTGAAAGTATTTCAAACATATTGTTATTGGAAGGTAGTGGGTGTTTTCATATTCACAGCATCTAATGCTAAAAGTAAATCTGGCTCTTGCTCAAAAATTAGGATTCGATTTATTGAATTAAATTCTAAGAATTTGGAGACTTTTATAACAACCAGTTTTGTAACCACTGAAACTGGATTCCTGTGATGGTAGTTTAACAATCTCACTTGTTCACCAGAAACACTATTGCAATCAACTATGAAGGAAGCATTTTTTGAAATGATCTGTAAATTTTTAGTTTTACAAAAATACACTTCTGGAAAGCTTAATTGTTAATTTTGGACTAGTTATGTATTTCCTGAATTTCGACAACTGCTGTTCCCTTTGCTCATACAAAATTTATCTCACATGTCCAGATAGCTGTTCAACGGGAGAGAAACAGAGAATAACAAGTAATGCAGTCCCTTGTCCAGGGCATCACAATTTTTCATTGCCAAAAGCGATGCAGAATACATTTGCATGAATAAATGCCAAAGCACTGTGTTTTGAAATGACTTTGATTTTGTCCATGATTTCTTTTTTTTTGACCTGAAATTTATATTAGCAAAAAATTTTCTGATCTGCTGATTCACTGCAGTCTCATTCCTTTGTTTATGAACTGTACAATTCCTAACTCAGAGGCCTCTAAATTATTTTAGTTCCTATCTCATACTGTGTCATTAAAATTCACATGATGGTAGTACAGTTAATCGCGATTAAAAAATAAGTTACTCAAAATTTGTTTATTTCATAATTTTTAATATACTTTAGTCTGAAGTAATAATATTAAGACTTGAAAAGAAGGTTTAAGACCATGCTCTTATTTCGTAGGTAACGAGATAAAAAAATTATGTTTTGTTTATTGTAATACCAGTTAAAGGCTCCAAATATCTATCAGATGATTTAAAGAGTAGACTTAAAAATCTAAGAATTGGATATCTGTAGGCATTAGAAGTAGTCTTTGTTTTTAAACAATATATCTAGCAATAAAATGATTAATATGTTGATGGGAATGATGGGAATTCAAACCAACACTTGAAATTTAACCATAAATGTTATATTACTTTGTTATTGTATAATCATTTAATGATTTCCATACCTTTAAATGATGTTTTCAGAATACCAAATAGTTAAATTTTAAACGAGGTTTCTAAGATCTATTTAGTGGAATTTACCAAAATTCATGGATATAAATCAGCAGACTACATAATATTTCGTTTTGGAAGTTTCTTAAGATCCCTGCTGTCAATGTGATAAGATAACACTTGAAAGAGAACATTCCTTAAAACTCCGAAGTTTCTCTTCTGATAGTTTTTTTTTTTTAATTTAGGTACCAGATGATCAAGATATGATATACATATGTACTAATTCTGAAATACAATTATTAATATTATATGTAAACATATATAGAGGAAACATAGACATTGATTAAAATTTAAATCAAAGATATTTATTAGCAGCTATAACTCCATAAAATGAAGTTTCTTTTTTAGAAGGGGCATTTATATTTGAATTTTATATATGTATAAGAATACAGAGAGAATCATTTCTTTGGTTTAATCAAAACCACCCAAAGCATTATTAGCACCAGTTAGTGAATTAATCTTTCATGATCCCCAGGCAGGGCACCGAGGGGTGAAGAGTTTCATTCTAGACAGATTTGGCACTGTGCTGGAGATCTGTGCTGGGCTCTGGGGGACCCTACCTGCTTCCCTCTGCACACCAAGCCCTTGCCTTGCTGGATTAAATGGTTATGTCGGAGTTTTACTGTGGTCTGTGGACAAGGATGCTGTATTCCCTGCTCTGGACTCAGTCAATCAACCGCCTTCTGTCTTGCCCTTGGTGCTCCTCTTCCCTCGGCACGCTTCCCTCTTTCCTCATCTGCTCATCTGTTCGTTAATTCTACTTTGTACCTCACAAGGGCAGTCAGGAATTTCTGGATTGCTGTATAGAATATGTGAAAGGGATTCTCAGTGAGGGCTGTCTATGAAGAACAACCGTCTTTATTAAAATGTAGTCCACACCACAAATTTTAGCTATGCATGTGTATTTTCTAGTAGCAATATTAAAACTAAAAAGAAATTGGTTAAGTTGATTTGAATAATATGTATAACCTTTTCAATATGTCCAAAATAGTATTATATCTGCAGTAATTATTATAACAGGTTGGAGATGAGATATTTTATCTTATTTAGTCTTACTAAGTTTATATTTGATGATTTTAATACAGAATAACTTAGTCCCGTGTTAAGGGCTTAGCATCCTCAAATGGTCAGTGCCTACTGTATCGAATAGTGCTGATTGAGACACTTTTCCAACTGAGTGACTCTGTCAATCTTATATAATGATGACAGGCACTGTCACAAAACCAGACTGTGTGACTCATTTGCAGGGACAAAGGACCACTATCTCAAGAGATTTTCATCCCTTCAGTCTAATACTTTGACAAGAAGTACGTCATGGTGCACACCAAAGTATTTGAGATTTTGGCCTGACATAGAGAGGCAGGAAGCAAGGTTACTGGGTTTGACTTTTATTTCACCCTTTCCCTTACCTTACCAGAGTGTTTTTCCAACAATGCAGAAACTGCCTTATTCCCCATCTAGCGATGTGAGGGCTACCTTATGTCACAGTCTGAGCTCTTGCAACCAGTTGTCTGGTGGGTCTTCAAAGTCATAAGCCCTTGAGCTTGACAAGTTTATATAACAGTACGAGTTTAGAGAGTGTATTTCTCTTTCCACAGTATCTGGCTTTTAGCACTGTGGTCTCCCTAAGGATTCAAAAGAGTTATGATGACTTTCCTACTTTCTCTTTGCAGTCCTGATTTAACCTTTTCTGAAGTAAATAGACACATCTGTATAGTGGTGTGCTGGTAGTTAACAACCTGAATTTTTTAAGGAACGTGAGTGGTGTGTTAATTTCTAGTGACAGCTTATTTTTGTTGTAAATACCATGCTGTGCTCTGTAGTCCACATGCCCCTTGACTGGCCTGTTGTCATTAAATCCAGAGATGGAAGGGGATGAGACGTGGCTCACCACTGTTTACTGTTCCTCTCATGAAGGATATACGTAGTAGTCAGTAAATTTAAGAACAAAGACTTAATAAGATGACGTAAAGAAATTAAGAGAGAATGGCACTGAGTATATATTACCTTTATTTTTAATACAATTTATTCATTTTTAATTTTATAGAATTTAATATGGGGGGATGCTGGGGATTGAACTCAAGGCCTTGCGCTTACTAGGCAAGTGCTCTACCATTAAGCCAAATCTCCAACCCAAATTTATAGAATTTAGTAATGTCTTTGTTTATCAACTAATTTGCAAGATTCCTGAAAACTTAACCATAGTTCTTGCCAGCTGATGCAAACTAACTTTAATATATCACTTGCACTAAAACACAAGAGAGAAAAGAATAGAGAAATGTGAATGAGAAAACATCTAAATATAATTTTAAAAATTATAGTTCCCATTACTGTAGCACTATTTTCAATGAGATGTGTTTAAAAGAACCTCTGTGGAGTTAGAATTTACTCTGCTGCAGTATAGATAAGGCTTAACAGAAAGTTTGAAAGAACCTCATGAGTTCTAGAAGCAGAAGTTTGGCAAAAATAGGATTGGGTTCATTAGTTCAGGAATTCAAGTTGGATCTTACAATGTAGTTAGATGGTTTAACAGATCTGAGTCTTAGATTCCAATCTGTAAAAGGAACATAAATAATTCTTTAGTGGTGACCGGAAAAGTATAACACATTTAATCATGAAAAGTGAAGGGTGTTATTATTTTGAAGTTGATAACAATCTTCATTTTTCACTTGGGGTAAAATGTCACAGGAAGTATTAAAATGAGCACAGTGGAACTCATACCATACAGAACACACAGTGAATAAAGCTGAGAAAGCTCCAGTGACTCTGAAGTGTGTCTCAGTAATCTTTCTCCACAGAGCCCTCTAAGAACTTCAGTCCCCTAAACAACTTAATATTTAACCTTACAAAAGTAGGCACAGTCTGTGTTATTCTCATTTTGTGCAGGTGCCTCAGCTGGGATGTTGTAATGTGATTACTTATTAAAGTGGTATCAATAAGAGATACTGCACAATTAAGTCACTAAATAATAAACAATATGGTATTTGATCCCTAGAATACAATAGTCTACTTCAAAAAATTATTTAACTTACCAAAAATTCTTTAACTTTCTTTGGATATTTTTAGTACCTTAATAGTTGTAGAAATACAAAATACTAAATTTACTTAAGGGCAGATTTTATAAATATTAATTTGAAATTAAGTTCTGCCAAGTCTTAGGTGCCCTCAATGTCTCTTGTTCCTCCTTCCAGACATTCTGGCTTGTATCTCAGTTGACAGGCAGCTGGTTTAAGAGCAAGGTTCTCTCTCCTTTTTTTTTTTTTTTTAGATAAGATGATGTGACTAGTTTTTGCTCAATTCAATTGAAGGAAAAGTTTTGTATGGGAATTTTAGGAACTTCACAAAGGTCTTGCATTATTCAATCATTCCGTGAGGCATTAAGAAACTACCTTGAGTTATAGAGAACCACTTTGGGAATGATGAATCTGAGGTGGAAGGAGATGGAGTTTTTTTAGGAAGCAAAGCTGAAGTATTTATCTTAGAATGTTCATGTTGAAATTGAAGACATTTTTGTAATCAAAGCACTGTTACGATTTAAATTGCCAGTTGCAGTCGTTCTTTACCTTAGCAACGTAAAATGTTTCTGATTTCGACTCTTTTATTTTTGTTTCGAATACCTGCCTTCATTAAGGATTTTGTGGTCTTAACTTTTAAATGTTTTACTGACTTCAGTTGCACTGCAAAAGTACTACTATATTAAGATGGAAATGGATATTTATTAATAATGTTAATTGTGTTTATGTGCAGCAATTCAGTTAGTCATTTAAATATTTCTAAGGGAAACATTAATTTTTATTTTTCAAAGATGCTTACATTTGTATCTATATTTGTATCACACATAGTGATTTTAATGCCACATTGTCTAGCTTGGGATGAGTTATCAACATTTAACTTTGTAATTGCCTTCACAAACATGGATTTATCAATCATGACATGTTCTTAGGATGATTATTCAAGTGTATTCCGACAAGTGGAAAAATGTAAAATGTGGCAATGAATTCAAAGTTCTTTTTTGTAAATGGATACTTATGAAGGGCATGCAAAAATTTTATTAAAGTTTAAGAGAAAATTGACACAATTAAGCAGATAATTACTTGCATTGAATTAAAAGAAAAAAATTAGACTCTTCTCATTTAGAGCATTAATCAATGTTCGTGCTAAAACAAGCAAGAGAGCCTGCAAACAAAGCTATTTTGGAAATACTGTTTAGTGGCCAGAAGTATTGTTTCGTCTCTGGTGACGTTTGCAAACAGGCAAGAAAAGTCAAAGAGGAGAACAGGGAAGTGATGTTAGTGGTTCCGAAAATGGGGCTTCAAGAAGTGAAAACTTTTCATTTGCTTTTTTTTTTCCTTTGACATTTTACAACTACTATTGAGTGGGTGTACATAGCAGGCGTCTTTTCAGTCTATATTTTCTGGCTACCTCTGGTGAAATTAAGAAAATCTCTGTTAAGACACAGTGACAGCTCCATCTGTCAGCCTCCTTCATAAAACCTGAAAGACACACACCACAGCGTCTGAACTGTGTGCATATTATTCGAGCATGATATCTAGAAGACACTTATATGGAGTATTTCTGACTGCTATTCTTAGATTTTCATGAGAAACATATTACCTAATAAAATCTTTTTATTATGCTCATGAAGAAAATCATTTTTCTAAAATATTTCTATTTAGCACCTTGGTCATAGTCCCCTAAAATATATTGTTGAATGTTTTGGATCAGGTTTGAAGTTTGTACAAGGTGAAATCCTCATACCAACAACAAATAACAATCGCTTCAGCATATAATCCTGTAAATAAAATCTGGTCGTCAACATACTGAGATGTGGAATCCAGAAGGTGAATCACGATTGCTGCATGAGGACTGTTTTTGCCGAGACCTGTAGCCGACTTGGTGTGAGCAAGAAAGAAACCTTGGAGAGCCTGAGCCACTGCACGTTAGGGACTATTACCGCAGCACACGCTGCCCTGTTCTCCCCAGAGGGCGTTCTGACCTTCCTTCTGCTTAATTGCTTTTTTCCTTGATTCAGCATAAGTAGAGTTAAAGGAAGAAAAAGAGAAAGAAGGGAGGAAAAGTGGGTACAGTGGAGCTTATAGGAGATGTTAGTAAAATTCCAACACAATTTAATGGACTACAGCATCCATCAGGATTTTCAGTTATATTAAACTTACATACATGTCTTCTTAGGTCTCCTTGCAACTCAGTGAAATGTAACTTGCCGTAGTTGTTAGAGAAATCTCCTCGCCTGAGTTGCTGTTGTAACATTTCACCTCTTGCATTGTTTGCATTCCGTTTTCACTCATACTTGGCCCCTCAAAATGTGTAAGTCACAGCATTCTTTTCTGGTTACAGATCTTTGCTATAGGACTTTTAGCTGCAAATGAAGGTTTTTTAGCATGACTACATCCTCTCAATTCCTACATCTTGCCCTGAGTGCTGCTTCTGGGTATTCTACCATGTCTTTCAATCTTCATATCCCTTCAGTTGATTTTAATTATAGAATTAATCTGGAAATTTCATTTTGTAAAGATTCTAATAATGAGCTGCTATCAGAAAATGAAATCTGACAATCCTGTCATAGTGTAGCTTTTGTCCACTTGGAGAGTTTTGAATAATGACAAAAATACCAGTTCTGACTGGCTAGAAAAGTGATATATTCTGTTATAGAATGTCTCCTCTTAAAAAAAAGTATTAAGCTAATGTGATTCATTAAGATAACAATCCTGAATATTTTCAATTCATATTATTGGTCCAAATGTCAATTCAAATTTAAAACATGTACTTGGACACATCGGCATCATCTTTGTTCACTCAAATAACGCAACGGCTCTGACCATCCCAAGAATTGTTGGCATTACTCTTGGCTCCTTACCATGGTAGTTCAGTCCAGCAATCTGGTCACTTTTCTGGTACTGCTACTTTTCTTTGGATCTACTATTTCAGCCCTGTCATTGGATACTTTGGAGGTGTTGTCCACATACTGATGATTATAAGCATGCTCAGTCTTTGATAGACTGTTTATCATGGCCCCATCTATAATTAGGTGATGCTGCCCAATGAACTGGCTCCCATTTGCTGTTCATTATTTTGCTTTTGCTTTTCACCCATTAATGGGCACTGTGGCAAACATTCCTTCACTAACAGAGTTGTAGATGTGCCAAGCCCCGTCATCCACTCTTTGTTTTATGAAGCGTGTTGGGAACAGATGGCATTCTAAATAGAGCTTTTAAAAAGAGCTTTTCAACATGTTGTGTTCCAGGAGGTGGCTTCCCCTATTTTGGTGAATAAATGATTCCTTACCAGGTATGCACATCTTGCCTTGTATCTAGATTTCCTTCTCATTGTTAGTAGAATTGTGACATAGTTTTATGAAAGGAAGAAAATGGAAGATGTGTCCACTCCAAACCTCAAAGCATAATGGGCAAAAAGAGTTATATTAAAAATGATTATATACACTACTATTTGTTTTTAGTTTCATAACAATTCAAGAGATATGGTAGAAAAATTATCTCCATTTTAAGATGGAAAATCTGAGAATCAGAGAGTTTAAATTCCTTCATTATGTTACAAAGGAAAATAATGACAAAGCTACTACGACAATTCAAATGTTCAGTCTTTTATTTCTTACTCTTTTCAAAGTATTAATGGTTACTATGTCAAAATCCAGATGATAACCACTAAAAAGATAGTCCCAAAAGAATACTATTGTAAAATTTTCCACTCATTTAAATTTTCCAAACCAAGATCAAGATGCATGTAACCAATTATAATTTATTGATTGTGAGGTAATAGTTAACACCCTAGATGACAGTTTCAAAAATATTATAAAGATTAGAAGAGAAAGAGAATGTATGGAAAATACTTCTGCCATAACTAAATACAGTTTGTTCTATGTATCCAACTGGAAAAAAAATTTTTTTTTAATCCAGCTAGTTTTTCAAAATGGGTTCTGGTTTCGAAACAAATAGAAAATTAACCACTCGGTCAAGCCTGAATTGGTATATTTGGTAGATGTCAATTTTTGATTCATTTGATAGATATTGACATTTCTCTGCCCTTATTTCAAGCTGTCAACTGTGTGTGGGGGGTTGTTTGTTTGTTTTGTTTTTTTCTTTGGGCTGCTGGAGATCAAACTCGGGGCCTTGCACTTGCTAGGCAAGCACTCTACCGCTTGAGCTAAATCCCCAACCCTGGGAGTACTCTTCATGTAGCCCGTCAGCTAGGAATATGAAACATACAGCTATGTGTATATCCTATCACGAAAGTGATGCAGGTCACTGCTGTTCATATTCATTTGGTGAAAATAGCTGCAGGCAAGAGGAGCTGAGAAATGTAGAAATAATATCCAGTGACAACTGAATTTGGAGAAGTAGTAAATCATTAACATACAGCAATACAATGTTAGGGATTAAACCAAATGATTTTGAAAATGAAGACCACAATGATACACTGAAAAAAGTTATTGTATAATTTAATCAAGGTATTAGTGAGGTCATCTTGAGACACATGTAACATTTATACATATTCCAAATTTGTTGTTGTCTTCTTCATCTTAACTCCTATGGTTTTATATTTGTGGAGATTTTAGCGCTAAAAGCAGATGAAGTCATCTGAAACTAGCTCTAAAGCAAAGATTCATTTTAAGAACATGGAGAAACCCCAAAGCAGAAACACAGAACTATAAGAAAGTCACTGGAACCAGAGACAGGTAAATTCTGAGGCTGTAATAGTTCTTCATTTCAAATGCTTCTGGTGTATCTTCCACATCAGAAGAGCAACTCTTTCAAGTTCTCGGGTAACAGTTGCAAGTCACTTATTCGTAGTTTTTATATTTGTCCTTCTTACATCCTAGAGAACTACCTGAGTTAAACTCTCTAAATCGTTATTTAACAGTGTAGGAGAAAGCATCTAATTGGCCCAACGTGGATCAGTTTGCTAGTTTATGCCTAGTCATGGATCATTTAGTCTAGTCTATGCCTAGACTAACCTATTATATTAGGACATGCTCACTGATGTTTTCATTTTGTGTTATTGCGCAGGCAAGTCACCAACAATTCACAACTAACAGACATGAGGCCTCGTCTAGTATGTCTGGGCTAGATGATAATGGGAAGAGCCAATGAGAAAGATGGATTTGGGGTGGTTGTACAGAGACTTGGAATGCCACAATAATTACAAAATCACGATGGTATAATCCGAATGATGATTTAGAAAGATCATTTTGAAGATATTGAAGATGTTTAATTGGAATGAGAATATATTCTGAAGTTCTTTTCAGTGATTGACTTGGTTGGGCTATAATGGCGAGAACTGTGGCTGTTTTATAGGAATAATCAGAATATTACTACTTTGTGGATTATTATATGGATTTTGCTTTTATGCATGTTTTGAATAAAGGACACAGTTTATTCATTTTTGCAGATGTATATTGCCACATTATTCTAACTATACTAAACAAGGTAGTCAAAGATCACTGTTTACAATATAACTTATTTACTGATTATGTTAGTGGATAAAATATTTTCTACAGGGGATAACCTTGCAAATACATACTTTTATATAAATTATTATTTTTTAACTTTTTAACATTTCTAGGGCATTCAGCCATCATTTCATATTTCAAATTGAAAAGCTTAGAAACCACAGGAATACACAAATAAATGATCACTTTAGTTCTGAAAAAGTCAGAATATATAAAATTCATAAGCATTTCTAGAACTTTGTTAAGCATAGTGTTTCATCTCCTCCCCTTTTTCTCAATCGATTTAATATATTCCCAAAAGTGCTTAATATTTTCAAAATATTAAATTCATCTGTTCTTCTTCAGCCTTTCCATTACTGAGGCTAAATCTCACGAATTTTTCAGCTTGTAGAAGAGAAGGCAAATGCTGCTTAAAAATAAACCGTCAATCAGCACAATGTCAAATCTCACCTCTTTGAATCTATGATATGCAATTTTCTGAATTTTAAAAACTTCCTTTATATTCTATATAATATGCATTATATATAGAGACAGTAGTATGCTCGCAAATGATCACCAACTGGCTGGCTAGAACAAAATGCCTCTACTTGTTATAATTACCTGTTTCTGTTGTAGAAATGCTCCCATACTGAGTGATTTAACATCACAGAAGGTCCAAGTGGATTTAGGAAGAGACACCTGTATACGATTGACTCTCACCAGCCAACACAAGCTTGCTTCATGCTCAATAAACTGAAGCACGTTGGAGGATCTGTCCCTTCCGTACTCCTTCTCGTGTACATTTGTGATAGGGCAAAAACAATTTAGGGAGGCCATCATGGACTGTAATTTTCTGTGACATTCATGGGTAGGCCAAGAACCCAAGCAACAGAATGAAAATTTATTTAAAAGAAGATGGAACACTGATTGGGGTTGGAGACCTTCAATTTCTCTCCTAAACAACCAGTGACTCCTAAATTAGTTACAAGGGCAACAACCCACTGATTCCTTGAGTACTTCGGTCAGCAAGCAGGCTGGGTTAGCCAAAGACCTGCATTCAACTTTAGCTTCTAGACTCTTGTGAGTGGTGAACAATTATTCTTGGGTGGGTTTCTCAACAAGTAAGTTTGAGAGCTTGTCTATCCTGTTTTCCTTCCGCACTCCAAGGTTTTCCCTGGTTTCCAGGTTCTGGTGTGATTCAGCAAGTGATATGCTCAGGGTTCTGTGCTGGTCAGTAATGTTCTGTAAACTTGCTGGAATTCTGCCATGGCTCTAAAAACCATGAGGATCCACTGATGTCACAGAATGTCTGTGACATTCTACATTAATCTGGTCATGGAGACACTGAGCCAGGCAAAGCAGTGCTGATAGAGGACACTAGGCGAGGCCCAGATCCTAAGCATTGTGAGAAGTGTGTTGTTTTCAATTACATTCGAGTGCCGAATTTTAATCATTAGAACTCGCTCGTGCAGTTAGAAATAGAGAACTGGAGTTTCAGCCCTTCCAATGAAACAGTATGTTTAAATGCATTCAAAATTATTTGGTGACCTACAGTGAATAAACCAGTGTCACTGAAAACTGAATTTGAAGATACATTATTGCAAATGAAGAAAAATAATCTTGCTGCAATAGATAAAGGTCTAGGGAGCTCTTTACCTACATGTAAAGTGGAGACTTTCAGAAAAAGTAATAAAGGGAGATAGACACAAATTATTTTAGAACAAGTTGTGCTAATGGTAAAAGTAACAAGAAACATTCATTCTTGAAAACTGCATTGTAACACTTCCATTTTAAAGGCTGCAAAAACAGTTTTCAAAATACATCACACAAATGAAGAAGAGTTCCAGGCAACACTAAAAATACTTCAGATGAAAAATGTGAATTTCAGAGAAGGATAAAGCTGCTTTTACAAGAAGCAAAAAGTTGGAAAATAAGAGTGAGAGAACTGAACATGTTAAGGAACTAATACTACCAGACAAGACAGGCACATTTTTAAGGGAATATTTGCTCTTCTTAGAGAAGGAACCATGGAGAGTGGAACACGGAGTCCAACATAAGAAAATCATGAGAATATGAAAAGACTAACATGTTTATGTAAAATATTTACAGTGATAGGCTGAATATTAGCCCCCATAATGATGTCCACATCCTAATTCCCCGAGCCTATAATATGTTTCCGTTTTTCATGAAAAAAGAAAATTGCTGATATGATCAAATTAAGGAGCTCAAGACAGGGAAAAATATCCTGGCTATCTGGATGAATACAATGTAATCTCAACAATTTTTATAGGACAAAGGCAAGAGGGTCAGAACCTGGGAAGATATTCTGCTAACGGAAGCAGAAATGTTAATGATATGTCCACAAACCAAGAAATGAGGTGTAGCTTTTAAAAGCTGTAATAAAACAGAAACTGATTCTCCCCCAGGGCTTCTGGAGCAAGATCAGCCCTGTTGATACACATTTAGCTTCCCCTACCCCGTATACACACACACACGCACACAGACACACACACACACACACAAAGACTGATACAGACTTCTGATACAGAATAGTTATAAAATAAGAAGCTTGGGTTGCTTTAAACCACTACAGCTGTGATTTCTTACAGCAACATCGAGAAATAAATACACTTGCTTAAAGATTGTTAAAGACTGATATATTTAACTGCAAGTCAGCTAAAAACTAATATAATTTATACACTTGGAGATCATGCTAAAGTCTCCAAAGTCAGAAAAGTTTCCTTGCAGTCAGAAAAAACCAATGAGGAAGTAAGAGGGAAAAGTTCCAGGAAAAACACCTGGTACTTTCTGAACTGTATTGAGAAAAAATGTTTATATTCTTCAAAGTTTCAATTTGAAGGACATTTACCATAGAAAGATGAGAATGTTTCCAAAGCAATTGACTAGATCAGCCAGAAATGGGAAGGACTGGACACCGATAAAATACAAGTCAAAGATTTTCCAGAAAAATTGAAAATAATCACTGGCAGTTATCAATACTACCTTGAAAACTTCACAATAATAGGTTGAGAGTGCTAGGAGAAACCTGCTAATATAAGGGCCAAAAAAGCAAATTGTGCAAAATCTTAATTGAACAAAATTTAAATGTGAACATTTCACAATATGTTTTTATGTCCCAATTACGTCCTTAATATTCCAACCATGACATTGAGCAGAGGCCTGAAAAGATCAGCAGGAAACTCCTGGATGAACAAATTCAGGAAGATGAATCGAAATCAGGCTGACAGTGGTGTGGGAATCCACTACACAGATGCTACTCAACACATTCATGATGCAGCAGAATGACCCCTACCTCCAGCCAACTCAGAAGCACTGGCTTCTCCACGGCACAGAACTTTCTTCTTGCCGGGAAATACCCTTCTGATCTCCTTTTGATCCAGTTATCCTAGTAGACTAGGAAGTTAATGCCCAGGATCTGGCCCTTCGTGTATTCCTTGGGTCAGAGGTCAATTGTTACAAGGAGATTCCTCACAAGAGGACTTTTGTTTTTTTCCTTCTTCTGGAGAGCATGAGCAAGCTTCCCAGGATTTCTCTCTAGGAAGGACTTTGCAAGCCTACCCTGTCCTCACTGGTAACAAGAAATACCACCACACTGGGCACTGGATTTGTTAGTGTATCCACACAATCCACTCAGAATTAAGTCACTCTTCCTGCTTATGCCTCTTTCTAACAAGCTTATTTCCAGGGCCATATCAGGATATCTTTACTAAGGTGATTTTGATTTTTTAAATTTTCATTTTATCATTGTTAAAGTGCCATTTTTCTGTAGTAGAATATTGGCAGAATTACACTTCTTAGGATCATTTTTATGACTTCACATGATTTCAATATAAAGCTTACAATGTAGTTATTTTGAATTCTATTCGACTTTGGGTTTATAGTATTCATATTATTAACAAATCCATTAAAATAATACAGAAACAGTGCAAGAATTTATTCTGTCTCTATTCTAAAATAATTTTGGACTTCATCTGTTAAGTTATGGTATTATTGCTCTTCTAAGTGATTTTATGGTAACAGAATAGACAATAGTTACAAAAATAAAAGTATATTATATACAAGTAAGGTTTTCTGCTGGATACTGTGGTGGCAAAGGAAATCAGTTTTGTTTACTCGCAGTCTTCAAGAGGCTGTAACAACACTGAAAACTGAAAACAATCTTCAACATCTCTCTCTCTCTCTGTCATTTTTACAAGGTCACCTTTTCCTTATGACCATCATCTACCTGTGTTTAGTCACAATCTCTGGATTCTATAGTTTTATCTATACCTTTATACTATTCATCTCTTTTTCACTTTTATTTTCTGCTCACGCGCTTGGAGTAGAAATTTATGAGACTGCATCTCAGATGCCACAATGGTACCCTCAGATACTACTGTGTGGAACACAGGTCAGTCTCTTTGAAAATGGTTCATAAGAGGAAGGGTTTTTCTCCTAAACATGGACAAGTCTGAAACTTCCTAAATCATATCAGAATGGAATTTGGGTCTGTTAGATTGTGTGTGCAGTGTTCCTCAACAAATACTACACCCTTAAAGATACAAGATGCCAAGACATATCACAGGATGTGCCCTAACCACACCAGTTTCTCAGCATTGTAGCAATTCCAAGAAAGTCAGCTCAGATCCAATGATCAGATCCAACGCTCAGATCCAACCATAAATCTTGTCTCTTTAGTGCCGAGAAGTGGCTCACACATTTTTCTCCATTGGTTAGTACATTGGCTGCTTTTCTCTCCTATTAACATCCGCACTTCCCACAGTTCCACATCATCCTTTCTCACTAGAAAATGTTTATAGTGAACTTAGAAAGCTATAAAGTCAGTTGTATTGTTTAAAGGAAGGTATTTTTACACCCCTCAGGAGAGAAATCATGACCAAGGAAAAGGCTAATATAATACAAAATTCTGAGTTTCTCCTAACTCCATTTTGCTTTTTCAAATCATCAAAGAGACATACCAGTCTAGGATGTTCCAAGTTATTTGGGTACAGTATCTGAGCAAACATATGCTACTAAGATGTTGATTCTTGATTTGCACTCCCCCTCTCCTAAGTCAAGTTGTTGAAAAGGCAGGACCTAAAAAGGAAATGATCCACATAATTAGCTCAAATGATAAAATTGTCAGTACCAAAGGAGAATTTATATTTATACAGAGAGTTGTTAAAATGCCTACTTGCCCTAAATTTTTATTTTTGCTTGATCAGATAATGCCATTAAAGCTTTCCAGAATAAAGGTGGTCTTTTGCATTTTAAATTTATCTAAAACCCACAGACAATTTTAGAAGCTTTTTCAAATATCACATTAACAGATGCATCAGTTAATCTTTACTTCCCTGAAGTAGAAGAGTTTGAAAACTATCAATCTGTATAACCTAATGTGGGCTTTTAGAGTTACTTAAAATGACTAAATCTGTATTTTTCCCTAGATGAAACTCAAATTTTATAGCTCCTAGGCATCTCTATCACATTAGAAATGAAATTAAAGTTCACATTACAATATTGGTAAGAGAAGCGGCAAATTAATCCAATGCAAAAATATGGAGAGTCTTTAACCAATAGTGCAACAAATGTAAAGACTTCCACAGAATATTTATGTCTATCAGAAACTGTAATGCTTATGTAAATAACACACGCTAGCTAACAAGTGAGAGATGATCTGATGTCTAGAGTTAGTCTTTCTTACAGAAACAACTGAAGCGTTATAACCATGTAATAATCTTGCATGCCCCAGAGTGGCATATCAAATGATCACCTTGGTCATGGGATGGGGACCATAAAGTGCTGTTTAGAACCCCGCCGCTGCTCAGTGAACACTCCCATGACGATCTGCACGGGGAATGATTTGCCACTGGAGAATCAACAAAATGACTTTAAAGACAGGTTAATAAATACATTCACCAATTAAAATAACCAAGTACAGTGGAAAACCATGATGGAAAAAAAATAACTTCCTCCAAAATTCAATTTGATAGGTGATATTGAAGCCCATGATTACAACTTTAAGATATATTGGACATTTTCACAGCTTTAATTAGATTAGTGGCAAAAAAAAAACATCAAAAAGAGTGTCTTTCACTATTGAAGTAAAAACATTATTTCATGTTGCCTTAGAATATATGGAAATTTAATTTTATGAATTATGATGATAAGACAGTTATACACATTCATTGAAAGACTTTTATATAAAAATGTAAGTCTGAGTAAAAGTTTATTTTAATCATGAGATTTGTCTTTCTTAGTGATTTTTCATAGAAACAATATCTCTTTTGACTTAAACGTTATGCAGATTTGTTATAGAAAGAAGGAAGGTAAAGAGGGAAAATGGGAAAATACATGTTCTTTGTCTCTATGAAAAGTACTTTCAGAATTATGTAGCTGTTTGAAAATAAAACATCAACTTGAGTCATTATGCTGATATGGTATCAAACCCTTCAGGTTAACTTTTTATTAAAAATAAATAAATGCATAAACTTATGCCAGCCTAGAAAAGTACATGGAGCATGAAACACATGCCTCTTTTATGTGTTTTATTGTATTAAAATTAATATCTGATTTTTTTTTAGTTTTATGAAAAAAATCATTTTGAACATGTCTTAAAATATATGCACCTGAAGTATACACAGTCCCTCTTCTTTCCTCCTCCCAAGGGATGATTCTGTAATCTAGTGAAGTAATTGACCAATGAGCTGTTACTTCTAATCTACCTTTTCTTTCATTTTCCAGGAGGGCTGGCTGGGTATGGTGGCGCACGCCTGTGATCCAGCACTCAGGCTGAAGCAGGAGGGTCACTGCAAGTTCAAGGCCAGTCTGAGCTACATAGTGAGTTCAAGGCCAGCTTCAACTAAGTAGTGAGACCCTGTCTCAAGAAAAAGAAACTTGAAAGAAAAAAAAAAAAAGAAAGAGAGCTGACTCACAGCTTCAGAACTCTCTCAAGAGATTCTGGTTCTTTCTACCATAACTGGGAGTCTCAAGGCAAATTCTGCATGGTTTCTGTGCCCCCATTTCTTAGAACTGTTAATGAAGTAGATTAAACAGACTACTTCTTTCCTTGCTAGAATTAGCAGACTCTGCAGGTACACAAGGTACACACATTTTTGACTGAAGAAATAGTATTATTTCAAACATCACTTGCCTGTAGGAGGGAATTTGTTAAATACTGAGCCACTGAACTTTCTCTTGGGCTTTCTGAGTCAGTAGACTATCAGCAGGACAGGGGCTGTCAGTGGACATTTTCTTCATTCCAAATGTCAGGTTTATTCACTTTAGTCAATAATGTATGCTTTTAGTAATATTGGTCTAAATGAAATAGCTTCCGTGTATCCTGCATTAACAGAAAATTCCATTTCCACTCAAGGAAAATCTTTTTGAATTCCTTACCTTAATCTCCTTTCTCCCTAGGTAAAACCAAAAGACAATAACAGAAGTTGAGTTGAGCCACAAATCCTTTTTCATTCAGTGGTTTTCAAATATGGTTACACATTAGAATATCTTGGATAATATTTTCAAAAATACCTATTCTTCAGCAGCACCTCTCTCCACCTCCAAGACTCATTTGACCCATGTAGAGTAGGGAGGGAACCTAGTTATAAATATCAAGTACAACCAAATGTTCAGTTCTAAAGGCAAAAGCTATAAATTATTACTCGTAATTTTTTTTATTAAAATACCAGTGTGTTATCATGTTGACTTGGCCGGGCATGGTGCCCAGATATTTGGTTAAACATTATTCTGGATGTTTCTGTGAGGGGTTTATGGATGAGATTTACATTTAGATTGGTTGACTCTGAACAAAGCTGATATCCCTCCATAATATGTGTGATCCACATTTAACCAGTTAAAGGCCTGAAAAGAAGCAGGGACTAAAGGTACATGCTTGGGAAACCTAGTTTGCCTTGAAGATACTATTGGCAGAAATTTGGACATATTATGTGCTCAGGTGAGGCCTCAGATGGAAATGAATAACGTGTCATTAAAAACTGGAAGAAAATTGATCCTCTTTTAAAAAGACCAAAGAGTTAGCTGAATTGTGTTCTATTGTGTTTTGTAGAGTGTGTGTGTGTGTGTGTGTGTGTGTGTGTGTGTGTGTGTGTTCTACTGTTTGGTTTAAAGTCATTACTATTTTTGGTGGCAAATAAGAGGAAAAGGAAAGGGGGATGGAAAATTATCGAGATGTTATATGTATATGCACCAAGTTCCCAAGATGGATGTAATTGTTATATATCACAAATACACATTAATAAAATAATATTCCTATTTAAAATCTCAGGCCATAACTGAGATTAACCTTCTGAGAGCTTCTAACAACCATGTATAGTCCTTGCTCCTTAAGAAAAGTTAGAAGTGGTGAATCTGGATACTTACTCAACAGCATTTCTCAAGTGTGAAGAGTACGAGACCTGGTGTTTACTTGCTACTTATAGTAAAATGTAAGAAGAGAGAAATAAATGGAAAGATTTGCTAAGTAAAAGTAATCAACTCAAAGCTTTGGAAAATAGCCTATGATCCCAAAAATAAAAAAAATGAGAAAGCATGTTCTGGAGAGAACTCAAAGGTTATAGCTTGGAAAATATTTGATAGAGAGGCTGTGGGTAAGATTTCATATGTCTAAACAGACGTTTCAGCGGGAGTCAGGCACAAAGATTTGGTTATATCAGCAGAAACACTGACAACTTCTTAGACAAATGGAAACTGATGTGGCAAAACAGAAGAAGATGGCCGTGCTTCCCTGGGGTAGGGTAGCTGGGCCTGCTGGACATGCTTTCTCCAGTGAGGAAAGACGCTAAGATCGTCCACTGAGTGCCAGCGTTCCCACTCCCCCGGGGTGCCTCCGGCTCGCGTCCAGGAGACAAGCCTGTCTCTCCCCCTCTCTCTGTTGCAGAGCACCAGGCTGCCTCTGCTCATTGCCTCAGTAAACAGACGATCACCCAGGACTCCATGAGCAGGGCTGCTGGCCAGCGCTGAGCAGTAGTGTTGTTACCCAGAACGCCATGAACACAGAGAACAGAGTCAAAGAAAATGATTCTCAGGCCTTAAAATAGAGTGGGATCTGCTTGCTATGTTTGGGGTTGCTTGGAATCCATCCCCTTTTTCTTTCATATTTCTCCATTCTGTAATGGAAATGTGAGGCTTATGCCCGTTGCACCGTTATATTTGGTGAGCATATGTCTTATCTGGTTTCACAGGCTCTTGACTGGAGAGGAATTTTTTCTCAGGATGATGCACACCTTCAATCCCACCCATACCTGGTTTCGGGGGTATTTAGATGAGACGTTGGATTTAGTATTTATGTGGTGCAATGGTTTAGACAGAAGTCCCTAAAGGTTCATGTATTAAAAGCTTCTCCCCAGGGTGGTATTTTAGGTGTGGTGGGTCTAGTGGGAAACCCTCAGGTCGTTTTTAGCGTACCCCTAAAAGGGATTGTGGGGCCCTAGTCCCCTCTTACCTCTCCCTCTCTCCCTCTCTCTCCCTCTCTGTCTCTCTGTCTCTCTCTCTCCCCCGGCTTCCTGTCCATGAGGTGAGCAACTTTTCTCTGCCACACTCTCCTGCCATGTGTGCGACATCACAACAGGTCCAAAGCAAAAACATCGATATCAATAATGGATGGAAAATCCCGTCACTGTTAGCCAAAGTAACTCTTTTTCCATTACAAATTGGTTGTCTCAGATGTTAAAGTGACAGAAAGCTAACACTTGTGGGAAATGATTATGACCTTAAGGCTTCAGGGACTGGGGTCGATGCATTTTGCACGTGAGGCAGATGCGAACTTTAAGTTTCAAAGTGCAGATTGTTATGTTTTGAGTTGTGTCCCCCTCAGACTCATTAGGTGAGTCTCATTGTGTCTTTACTCAGAGCGAGAGCATTTAAGGGAGTAATCAAGAATAAATGAAGTCATCAGGATGGGACAATAATCCAGCACAACTAGTGTCCTTAAAGAAAGAGGAAGACACCAGCAGTGGCCCTGCATAGAGACATTGTCCTGTGAGTCCTTATTACTTAGCAATAAGTAGCCATTTGCAAACCGATGAGGAGCCTCAGATGGAACAAAACCCGGTCATACTTTGATCTTCCTCTTACAGCTTCAGGGACTGTGAGAATATAAATGAATTTTTATACCATTCAGACCGTGGTATGTTATTATGGCAGCCATAATAACTAACTCGATCAGTTTGGAACATTTTTGAAAGCTTCTAATATGTAGGTAAATTCAACCTGAATTTGATATGGGCATCAGTCGCCTAAGGGAGAATGACATGGAACTGGGATTGTCTTGTGTCACTGTCTGCCACGCTAGTTTCTAGGTCTGCCTTAGTTCCTTTATTACATTAATTATGTCTCCCAAGAAGCGAAAATAACTTTCTAATCACAGAAGTGAGCACACAAACATAGAGAAAATTGAATTATCTCTAAAAGAGATAGTGACAAGGACTTGGCACATGGAAAAGCAGGCACAGAGGAAAGCATAAAAATGGCATTTTTTAAAAAGTAAGAAGTTCCAGTATGCATACAGCTAAGTGAATGAAAGAATAAAATTGCAGAGGAAAATGTTAGGGTATGAGGCTGTGGGCTCCAGGTTCATTGTAAGAACTTGGGCTCTGAGTGAGAAAAGAAATAATTAGGGATTTGAGGCCAGGGAGTGACATCATTTAACATCTGTTTTTAGTTGATACTTCTTAGTTGTATGGACAACAGACTGAAGTGAAGCAGAAAATAACAAGAGCCGAAGGAAGAGAATTACTTTGAAATCAATTATACCAGCCAAAGTGAGAGATAATGGTTCTTTGAACACAAATGAGAATATCAGGATTGGTGAAAAATCAGCCAACTTTGGATGCATGTTCAAGAGATGGCTGATGAAATTTGTGAATGAATTAAATGTGTCAAAAGGTTTCTAGTTTAAGCACCAGAAGAATGGAATTGTCATTTACTAAAACAGTATCTTCACTAGAGGACAGATGTGGGAGCACCTTAGCAGCGCAGTTTAGGGCACTGACCTTGGGCTAACTCCTAGACAACCAAGCGGTGCGGCTAAGCAGGCAGCTGGATGCAGTAGTCTCAACAGTGAGCTCTGATCTTCAGACGTGCAGCTGGGAGGCTGAAGAAGATAGTGTTGCAGTTGAGGTTCTTCGGGAAACAGCCACAGGAGATGTTACATGCGATCTTCCATGTGTATCAATATCTTTATCTATCTGTCTATCTATTCATCCATCTATCCATCTGTCTGCCTGTCTGTCTGTTTACTTATATCTGGAGTGAGAATTCTTACAAAGAGTTACCTTCCACAATTATAAAGAAGGAAAAGCCCTACAACATACCTCGTGTAAGGTAAAGTTTCAGCGAAGCTGAGAGTAAATTCTGGTCTGAATCTGAAGACCTCAGAACCAGAATCAAGAATGAAGTAAGCTCCAGAACAAGAGAAGCAGAAGACTGATAGCGAGTCCGAGCAGCCAGGCAGAGAGAATTAACCTTCTTCTACGTTTTTATTCTATTAAATCCCTCACTGGACTGGATGATATTCACTCACATTGAGAATAAAAATCAGCTTTGCTGAGTGCACCAATTCAAATGATAACTTATTCCACAAACATAGTCATAGCTAAATCAAGACATGAGGTTGAACCAAGTATGCGAGCATCCCCTGGCCCGATCATATCGATATATACAAGCAGCCATAACAGTTGGCTGATGATGAAATCACCGAGGGCAGTAAGTCTCAAAGTGTGAGGCCAGAATCAGCAGCATCAGCGTCACTCACTGTAAAAAGCTGGCTTCTTGGGCCCCGCGTTTCAACTCAGTGAATCAAAAGCTGTAGCTACAGACTCTAGCATATCATGTCTCTGCACATCTTCCGGCTGATATTGAATGATACAGTTATGCACAGACAGCCCCATAGTAGTCTTCTTAAGATATCATGAAAAAATATCACAGGAGAGATGGCTTACCAGTAAAAACATGTTTGCTTACACTTCTGGAAGCTGGAAGCCCAAGATCAACTATGGGTATTTTCTGGTGAGAAATGGTTGGTAGCCACATATTTCCTATGTTCTCACTTAGTTTTTCTCTGGGCTCTGTGCGTAAGAGAAAGAAGAGAATACTGTCCAACATCCCATTCTTGTCTTATTAGGATATTAGTCTTATCAAATTCTCACCCCACCTCTGTGATTTTATGTAACCCTCACAATCTCCCCAAAAGCAGGCAGTCTCCAAATGCCATCAGTAGGGTTTTGACTTCAACAAATGGATTTTCCAGGGGACACAATGTATAATTGTGTATACTGACCACTGACTTGGAGAATGAGTACAGAAAGAGAAATATTCTACAACTAAGCCTTGGGACCCTTAATATAGAGACTGCGAGGTGAAAGAGAAAATTTAAATAGACCGAGAAGGAGTAGCCAATTTGGCAGTAGTAAAAATGAGACAGGCAGCGTTCTGAAAAGCCAGCTGCAAATTGCAACAAGGAGGTAAGACTTATCTACAGTATTTGGAAACAATGGTACTGATGGGTCATGTAAGCTCAGGGTAGAAAATTAATCACTGGGTTCGGCTCTGCGAGCTCACTCCTAGTCTTGACAAAAGCTGTGTAATTGCATAGTAGAGGTCTGTGTCTAATTGGAATAGGTTAGAAAGAAATAAGAAGAGATGAATTATAGATGTAAGATGAAAAGGAGCAAAAACATAGACATAACTGGAAGAAAATGTAGGAGTTTTAAATTTTCATTCATATTTTGTTCCTATGTTCACAATGCATAATGATTACATTCAGCTTAGGAAAATGGTGCCTATACATCTTGATCATTTTTACTTCCTCTCCCTGCCTGCACTCCCCTCTCCCTCCTTCCCCAGAGCTCCTTCCCACCTCCACAGTCCTTAGTGCACTGAGGAAAAGCATCAGACTCTGTGAGGTCAGGATGGTCAAGGAGATGTTAAAAGTCTCGTTTCTTGAGGGAATTCTGTGACAGAAAGCAACAAAGTACATGCTGGTGGGGAACACAGGGGACTGAGAAACCTAAATAGACAACAGTGTGGAGCAGTGATGAGTTATAATGTATGTCTCTCATATACCAATAAGAAGAAACACCGAAAAACAGAACAAACATCTCCATCTGATGTCAAGTCTCTGTGTAAGAAGCCTCATTCCAATGGGAACTTAAATCACACCAATTAAAGAAAAAGATGTGGGGAGAAACACTGACTTGCCTGACTTGTGAATTAAAATAACAATGCTATAAGGAAATCACAAAAACTATTTTCTGCCATAAAATACAAAGGAGCTCAAGATTAAACTCAGTTATCAAAAATTAAATAATGCTATATTTATATTTGTAGGTATATAAATACCTACAAATTCAGACCTCTTCTTTGTACAGTGCATCCCAGGTCACTGAGATATATAGAACAGAATTATTTAGAAATGGTCACAATTCTATATTTTGACTTCGAGTCTCAGCCATGTTTATCTGTAACACGATGTTAGACAGAAATTTCCCTTTGGCTCTGGATAGCAACATGCTTACTCATTGTGCAGAAAGGTATGAATTCACTAAAGAGACAGCAAGTCCATTCTAGTAAGGACGACAGCCACAAGCTTTATAAGAAAAGATAAAAGAAAGGAATTTTAGGACTAGGTTTCATGGCTTAATCTCCTTCTCCCTTAGAAACATAAAGACATCTCTTTTTGTGCGAGAAAAGGGAAGCAATTGGTGTGCATCACTTAGAAACCAGCTTATTCAGTAATAAACTAGTTACGTATATTATAGTGCGTTTATGACCTGCAATAAAACATTAGAACTTTATCCCCACGAACGTGAAATATTCATTCCACCCAGAGAAATTGTTTCATATGCAACTACCTTATCACATTTTGTTTAGGAAGAATACATTTCTTTATCCCTGTTGTGTTAGGAAGAGTGACTGAGATTACGAAAAATCCTGCCTATAGGTAGTCTATTTGTCAAAGTATTTGAATAAAATGTAAGGGAAGTCCTTTTTCTGGGTATTTCATCTGTTTAATCTTTTTTACCTCAGGTAATCTGATTTCAAGGTGTTATTTTACCCTTGGTTCAATTAAATGCACCTGAATGCCTTTACAAATTACTCAGGTGAGCCCTGTCGCTGCTTATTTCCAAGGAAGCTTGGGAAGGGCACACTCAGATTTTTCTGAGTCATCTCTTGTTCCAGTATCCTGCTTCAGTGAATAGAATGTTTATGTTTATTCCTCTTCTCTTTCTTCTTCTCCCCTCCCCTCCCCTCCTCTCTCTCTCTCTCTTTCTTTGTATCTCAGACTTCTACTAAAGCTTCTACTAAAATACTGAAGTAAATTAAATTATAGCAAAGTACAGGTCAAAATTTATAATTAAATACTAGATATTTCTTCTTAAACACCAGTATTTATTTCTCATGACGATCTTGGTCCTCAGAGCCCTACCTGATTTCTTCTTGCCCATTCTTCCTGTTTTTGTAATGTTCAGCCATATTTTCTCATTCTAAATCCTGTCTCTATCTGTAATTCATTGCTCAGGCAGGAGGTGTGTCTAAAGTTAATATTTTCCATTCTTTTAGTACACGTTTTTAGTACATTATGTTCACATTCCTCGTGGGGAGTCAGTACATGTACGTAACATCTCAATTCTTTTTTATTCCCTTCCCCTAGTTTTTAACTTTTCATTCAGAGAATCAATAATTATTTATCTAGAGCAACTATAATTAGAATCTAACAAATATTGAAAATTTAGTTGGTGCAATTCCATATATGTTAAACTTAAACATTATGTCTTACGACCCTATTGAATTTTACCATATCTAACATTTAACAAGTACCAGGAAATTGCAATCTATTACTCAATTAGCTTGAAAGAATGGTTTTATTTTTTCCTTGAATTTAAAAATGCATATAATATGGAGGTCATATTTTGTATTTGCCTGAAAAACATCAATTTGCATGAATTATTTGCAAGGATCAAATTCTGAAGCATGCAATTTTAATACCATCTTTCTGTAACTGCAATTATACCAGCTCAGGAAGTCCTGTGACCTCTATCTATAAAAAATCTCCTATTTAGAATTTCAGAAAGATTCACATCTTTGGAGAATGCTTTCCCTATTAATGATCGTTACAGCTTCCTACAGATTAAGTAGAGTACAATATTATTTTGTTTTCTAAAAGTTTTTCTTGGGTATTAGGCCTCACCTAAATATGTTCTAAGTTCTTTTCTAAATTATGTGTTAAGCCTCTTTATAAGCGATTAAATATAAAAACAAGATCACGATGTGCACTCAATGATTTTAAAATAAATTCATTACTATGATTACATATTGGAACTTCAGAATTTAAATACACTTCACCCCAGAATAAGAATGATTATGTCTGTGCAGTTTTGCTTAGGGAGATGCTTCTTTGTGTTTTTTAAAGAATAATTTATACATAGTGAAGAGCACTAATCTTAACTTTGATGAATTTTGACAAATGTGTATACTTCTATATTCCATGTCTCTTTTCCTGTAAAGATAGACATTTCCATCTCTCCAACTAATTTCCTCATGCGTCCTGGGCCTCAGAAGCAACTGTTGTTCTTATGTCTATCACTGCAGATTAGATTTGCCTGTTTAAGAACTTTAGAAACACAGACTTTTACAGTATGTGCTGTTTTGTGTCGCTTTCACTCATTACATATGTGTTTTAAGATTCATTTCTGTTGTTACACGTAGCAGTGATTTGTTCTATTTGCTTTAGTCCTGAGAATTACTCCATCATACATATATAAAATCACAACTGAGCTTGTCCATTCTTATGTTAATATTCATTTGGGCTTCCCAGGTTGGAGCTACTACAAATATAATTACTATGCACTTCCTGCTTTTTGCACAGGTTATCTAGTTTTATTAATCTAAGATATTTTAGTTATGCAAGGGACAAATTACTACATCCTAGATGACTGTAAGATTAACGTTATCAGTGACCATTAAACATCTTGCGAAATGTTTAAAACTCTACATTTAAAAGCAGCATAAAAGGATTTGAGTTGCTCAGCACACTTGCTAACATTCTATGTTGTCAACCCTTTAGCCTCGCCATTTTGTAAGGACTGACATCTAATTAGTGTCAATTTGCCTTTTCTGCTGACTAATGTTAGACATTTTTGTGTGCTTATTGACCATTCTCACATTTTCACTTTGAATGTTCACAATTTTTTAGATAGCATCTTTCACAAAGTGTCCAAGTCTTTCGTCTATTTTTTTTCTCTGCTGCTTTGTGGTTTTGAGCCACACTTTTCTTTTACCGACTTAAATGGATGTTTGTGCTCTGTGGGAACAAGCACATATTTAGATACATGTCCTGCAAATGTGTTTTAAAACTCTGTTAACGTGATTTTGACAAAGCAAACATCTTAATTTCAATGTATTCAAATTTATCACTTGGTTCTTTGACTATTAATGCTTTTGTCACTTGCTTGAATAATATGATTGTGGTTATGAAGATCCTCTATATTTTACTCTGATTTTTTTATTGCCTACTTATAGCTGCGGTTCTTCTAGAATGAATTTATTTATTTACTTATTTATTTATTTTTCCTTAGGATGATAGAGGAGTCAATATTGTTTACCATAGAGCTATCCAACTGCCTGGCACTCTTTTCTGAAAGACTTTTCTTTTCTTTCCATATTTCAATAACATCTTGTCATAAATCAGGGGAAAATATGCGAGAGGCAATTGAAAAGTATGGGTGAGTGTTTATATTTTGAGTTAATACTTCCCCTTACCTTGAACATGCTTCTCACATCGCTCTTGCCACTTGTGGAAGCAGCTCTGGAAGATTTTCTTGACTGTCTTTAGTTGTGCTGCTGAGACTGCCTGCATGTCCTGAGTTGACCAAAACATTTTCCTTCCACGGTCATTTTGACTCTAGGGAAGAACTAGAAGTCACGCAGTGCTTCCAGTGAGAAAGGTAGACAAGACATGCAATGTTTTTAGAAGCCTGCCTTTCTATTGGATGGCACTAGGTAACAACATTTACTCAATTTTTTTTTTTTTTTTTGTGCTGGGGATCGAACTGAGGGCCTTGTGCTGCAAGCACTCTAACCACTGAGCTAAACCCCCAGCCCATTTACTCTATTTTTAATCTTGCCTCGTAAAGACACTCCAAAACTCCTTGAGAAAGTGACAAGAGTGATGGAATAAGTGTGTTCTAAGTAAGTGAGAGTATTGGGGGGGTTAATGACAATCTATCTTTTGCTGTAATATTTTTTTTTATACGTTGCCTTTTTTTGGTAGGGGGCTGCTGGGGATCAAACTCAGGACCTTGCACTTATTAGGCAAACACTGTACCGCTTGAGCTAAATCCCCTACCTGATAATTTTTTTAAAAATTTAAACATTTACCCTATACTCTAAAAACACCTTATAGGGTCTACTTTTGTTCTTTCCTTTCTGGTATGTTGGTCATTTTGTCTATTCTTTCATTTCATTCTTTAATCACTGTATCTGTATAATTGTTCTTGCTATCTGATAGGATAAGTCTTATGTTCTCCTCTAAATTGCCTTAAATATTCTTAATGGCAGAATCACGCAGGGGCAATGCGTTACAGATATGCATTGCAAGCAACTGTTGAAAATCCATCTGCTAATGTCATCTTGGCCAAAATACACCATTTGGCTGACGTGAGAAAAGCCATGGGTTGGAAGTACACCCTACACTTGGAAATACTGTAAAGTATTTCCACCAAATGGAGGAAGTATCACTCCAGATAATAATGAGAATCCTGTTTCACTCTCTAGCATCTAGTGTTACGAAAACTGCAAAATCCTTAGTATATCAAATGTTTTTAACCTTCTCTTCAGTCTAATCTTTGAAGCTGTGTCTTACAAGTAGAGAGGGAAAAGTTCATATTTGCTCAGCATATTTCCCTTTATCTTAAAGGTCCTAAAAGTAGAGTGAATGCACCAAGTTTCCCTCATTCTCTACTGACCTGGCTTTTGCCTGTTGCCTCTTTTCCTATATAAAGTCAGACCAAGTCTCTAGGTTGGGACCAAGGATCTCCTGTCCTCAAACCTCCTCCTTTCCCTGTCTACTTCCTCTTTGATTTCAATGCTCATTCCAAAACGTTCTCTTTAGAATCGTCTGCTTTCAGGTCCTTTCGTGTGAAGATGCGAAAGATACCTTTGCAATGCTGATGGTAAAGGGTTGCAACAGTGAAGAACGTGGAAGGTGTGGTGGACTGATATGGTCAATTTGAGCAGGAACGCCCATCTGGACTGAGTTGGTATGGTTTTGGGGGTAGAAGATCCACCTGAGGATTATTGCCAACACAATATAAAGGAGAATGGGAGCAGCAGATAGGTGCCAGCTACTGCCCAGGAGAAGCTCTGTTGTGGCTGCTTCTCCCAAAGGAGACTCAGCTGTTCTCATCACAGAAGGAGCTCGGGGCCTTACTGTCAGTGGGGGTGGCTGCTCTTGCTTCAGGGGAGCTCTGGTCTTCATCTCTGCTGGGAGCATCACATCCTGGCTCCAGTACAGATTTCTTCAGCCTTTTAATGCAGACATGGACCTATATGGTACATCTCCAAGGGCTCCCAGCCCTTGATTGGATCTTTTGGGTCTCTACTGCATAGGTAGATTGGCACTCTTCCTTCATTTGGCTTATGCATGAATCTCGTAACTTGTAAATGTGCTGTATTAAATCTACACGCTTGCAAACCACTGACTCTAGAAAGGTAACCAAGATGGGAGGGGATGCCAACTTCATTGTTTCATACTATAAAATACTTCAAAGTAATGAAAAACGTTCTCTCCTTAATGCCTTCATATTAGAACAACATAAATATGAACCTAACAAGAGAAAGTGCTAACATCTAATAATTCATGGGGTCAGTAGGTACATGGATATTTTTCATAAAGTTGTATTTTATTCCTAGGTTTGAAACACATAACGATTTAAAGTTTGAAAAGTAAACTCATGAGATACGATTCTATAGCTGTTTTACTTCCTTTCTTCAATTGTGTATTACCAGTCAAATAAGCGCAAATCCTTAAATGGTTATTTGTCCTCTGATTATGTGCTTAACTTGGATTTCCTATTGGAGCTAAAAAGTAGTGTAAGCTGAGAATTCTCTGCAGATACTGGACAGTGGTGACATTTAAAAGCTTTCAAATATTCCCTTGGTGTGCATGCCCCCTCAGAAATGGGTGCTTAAGAACAACAAAACTAATGGAAATCCTATTTTAAATAAGACAAAATATTTTTATGACTGATATATATTGGATTTGTCAGTGAATTCATTGTTGAATTCACAGAGCTAATTTTTCCTCATAGTTTCATGGAATAATTTACCCATCATATCACGAATAAGTAGGTTTGAGGCTTACATTTTCAGGAAATGTTGGCAAATCTTTCTATGAATACATAGAGAAACTATTATCTGTCATAAGAATGTGTTGCTCCACAGAGACTTGGTATTCTGTGTTTTGTTTAGTCCCTCTCTAGTAGAATTTGGAAATCTACAGAGTAGATCTATGGGGAAATCTGCAGCACAGACTTCTAGTAGATACATTTCTTCTACTGTTGCTACTCCTACTGAATAGATCAATGGAGAAATCTCCAGCATAGACTTCTAGTGGATACATTTATCCTACTGTTACTGCACTATTCTTCTACTTCTATTCTCTTCTGCTACTTTGACGTCTTCTGAAAATTTGGGGTATTTGAGGAAACTTACAAAGATAATTATGATGTCCTTTACTTTTGGTGAATTTTAATAAGACTGAGGTAGTTATCTAGAAGAATTTTAGGAATCTGGAGAAAGAGATGGATAGGTAAATTGATAAATGAACTTAAACACCCTCTAAATTATTTGTGCTGAATGTGATTTATACATAATAATATTTATTATGAAGTAATTTTGACACTATTACATGAATATTTAGTAGATATTTACTCATTATCTTATTGTAGCACCACAGAAGCATGCATGCACACACATGCGGTCATAATTGTAGTGATATTTTTGTGATATTGATATTTTGATACTTATTTACCATTTGGCTTCATAGATTTATAAACTATCTTTTAATAGTGTCACTTTTTTTCTATTGATTGACTAGATTGACTAAAACATGATTTAGCTAATCATTCTCCATGCCTTCATTTTCTTTTTAAATCACACAATTTTTATTTTTATTTGACCCATAAAAATTATACATTTGTATATATTGTACACAATTGTATATTGTATAGGTGTATAATGTGCAAGTCAGGGTATATATATATATAGATATATGTCTTCAAAATTTATTATTTCTTTGTGGTGAAAAAAACATTCAAAATTCTTTACTGTAACTTTTTAAAAATATACAGTACATTATTATTGTCCATAGTAATGTCCTCTATTACTACTTTACTGGGGTCTATCTCTCCTTTTGATCTACTGATGTTTGCATTATTTATGTACGTGATCCAATATTGGGTGTATATATGATTATAATTATTGTTTTGCCAGACTGCTCTATCATTATATAATGAACTTCCTTGTTTCTTTTCACTGTTTCTGGTTTAAAGTCTATTTTGTTTGATATACATGTGACTACTGCTGCTTTATTTGTGATTCCATTGTTTTGGAATATCTTTTGCATCCATTCACTTTAAGTCCAGATGTGGCCTTAGAAGTGAAATAAATTTCCTGGAAGCAATAGATAGTTGGGTCTTATTTTGTTTAATTCATCAAGTTACTGTATGCTTTTTATTTGGAGAATTTAATTCATTTACATTCAAAGTAATTGTTGATAAGTAAGGATTTACTACAGTCATTTTGTAACTTGTTTTCTATTTTTATTGTAGTACTTGTGTATCTTCTCTCTAACAATAGGTGTTTCCAGCTACCTGTACTGGGGTACTTGTATACTTCTGCAGGTTTAGGATACTTCATGCTATTTCATCTTTGAATAAGCTTTCTACTCCTTTGGCCTTCTCAAATCACTCTTGAACTCCAATAATCCCAACACTCTGATTAAATGACTTGCTCTAAAAGTCTGTTTTGATTCCTTGCTTATTGTTTTTAATTTGTTCATTACAGATTTTTGCTTTGTGGTTACCACAGCCTTACAAAAACACTGGTTATAACAAGCTGTTTTGAAAAGAAAAAGACTTAACGTTAATTATAAAGGTAGAAAAAAAAAAGAAATACTAATACAAAATCCTACAGTTGCACACCATTCCTCCCCACATTTTTAGTTTTTATGTCCCATTTAACATCTTTTTATAATGTTCATCTCATAACATATTATTATAGTCATTTTCAATTGCTTTGTTTTTAATCTTCAAACTAGACATAAAAATGGATTGCATATTAAGTTTGCAATATTAGCACATTCTGAATTTGTACAGTTACTCTTTCAGTTACTTTTATATTTTCTGATGCTTTCTTCAAGCTTTTTAGCATCTCTTTAAATCTGAAGAACTTTCATCATTTTTTATGAGACAGGACTGGAATCACTAAATATTCATGTCATTATCTATGTTTCATCTCTACAATATAGATTTGCTTGGTATGATGTACTTGGCTGGTAGTTTTTTTTTTTTCCCCTTTTTTCTATTTTCTCCTGCCCTAGAAAGTATCCACTGGAGACTCTATCAGATAAATTGGAATACACTAAATTCTTTTTTCTTTTCTCCCAATGCTTTGAAAAATCTCTGCATTGTATTTATCTTTTGAGATCTTCCCTTCTTCATTATAACATGTCTGGGGGTAGAGTTGGTTAATTGGACAAAAAAGAAGAAACCTATTTATAAGAACGTGTTGAGTTATTCATTATAGAAAAAAGAAGTAATCTAAGTATATAATAAGAGGGGAATATTTAATTATATTAAAGTCTATAAGGCATGAGATATTAAAATGTAAATAATAATGACAACTTTATAGCAACTTGAAGATTGTAAGTAGAATCTGAGAATTTATGAAATTGAGCTGATCATTTTCTTCTGTTAAGCTGTTCATTATCATTAGAAGCATCTCATTTCAATCTATAGTCTTCTAATTCTCCAGGCTTTCCTTACTATTCCATTGGTAGTCAGACACAAAATGCTGAACTTTAAAGGGAATTTTATTCTTGCTAACGCAAAAGGATAATTATATTACTTAATATATTTAATAATATTGGATGAATGTTTTTAATCTCAGAACAGGCACAAATTAAAACTGTCTCTTATGTGCAGGTACAGCCACAGGAAGGAGTCCAGGGAAACAGGACACAGGGGAGGGGAGAAGAGAAGGGAAGTAGAAAGATTGAAGAGAGTCACTTATACGTACCAAATATCACAACCAACATAAACATTGTATGTCATAAATTCGAACTAAATAATAATAACAATAAGAATTGAAAAGGCGGAAAAGGGATTTCGAGAAGCAGAGATGGAGGTGGGTGGGAAAGGGAAGAGGATTAAAAGAGAATGGAGCTGTGTTATTTACATTCACCTTCTCTCTAAAATGAATGTAAATTTCATATATGGCAAACATATCCTAATAAAATTTAAAAATGCAGGTACAACAAATTAAAACTCATATTAATGTGTTCATATTAATTATAACAAGAATAAGAAAGAAATGAGAAAACAAAAACCAATACCTTTTCACAACAGCATCAATTCCAAAGTTCTTTTTTTTTGTTTTGTTTGGTTTTTTTTTTTGTGGTGCCAGGGATCGAACTCAGGCCCTTGTGCTTGCAAGGCAAGCACTCTAATCACTGAGCTAAATCCCCAGCCCCAATTCCAAAGTTCTAAAAAAGATCATTAAAGATTCATGAAAAAAAAAAAAGATTCATGGAGAATTTCTTATAATTTTCTTTGTGATTTTTGCTCTCTAAAAAATAAGGAAAGGCAAGCAGTATTGTTTATGAACTGCAAGTACCATGATCAGAAATCATTGCTGATCTGACAATTAAAATGGTATTATTAAACATTATCCCATAAATGAGGTAAATAGGTGTGCAAGTAATAAGTAGAGTCCTCCTTCTAAGGAATATGCCTTAAGAGTAAATAGCACAGAAAAATAAAATATGCAGAGGTTACTGTAATAACTTTCATGAGCTGAACAAAGGTGATGCAGACTAGATTCTAAACCTCGGGCAAGATGACAGAAGAAATAAGATGGGGAACTAAAATGCAAGAACTTTCTGCTAAATTAAATCTCTCTACCTAACTTACCTTTTCGGCATTTTCTTGACCAGCTCAGATGCATGGAAGGAAAAAACCCACAGCAGTTAAATCCATTTATCTCCTCATCACAGAGAATGTTTGGTATACACAATTTATGTCTAGGGGTAGACTCTTGGTATAATTATATACTTTCTTACAACTTTTATTCATCAATCCAATTTGCTCTACATTTCAATTTTCATCCACAGAGATTTTCCACTGCAGCGATTTCTTGGCTCTGATACATTTTACTCTTTATGACTAAAAATAATTAAAATAAATGAAATAAAACAAAAATTAATCATGTCAACAGAATCCTGGATACTTCATTTATAAATATTGCCAATAATTTTAGATTTTAATAGGAGCTTTGTATCTATCATTTGACTGATATTTACAAAAGTAAGATTCCTTTAGTAGATATGATCTATCATGACGTAATTTTAACATTAACCCTTCAAGTTATAGTCACAGGAAAGTTTCTTATGCCTTCTCATACACAATGATGCAAGCGGTATTCATTGATAGGCTCAGTTAACACAGTGCACCGAATGTCCTCTCTGAACTTTAGACGCCTGTAGTATTGTTAGATGGGTCTGTCAATCTATTTTCCAACAGCATTTCTAAAGAAACATTTTCTGATGATTTTCAATACCGCAGCAATCATTAACTGAGATAACATTACTCTCCGGGGCAAGTAAATGAAAGGAAAGTTAATCCGCATTAGGTTTAAAAAAACACGACGGAATGGCTAGCTCTGTGCATTAAGGTAAGAAGAGTTCTGCTGCTCCAGTAACTCCAGCGAATATCAAGGTCTATAATAGGTTATAATTCTCTAGATTTAAAAGATGATAGTTCAAACATTACAGAATTGCAGCTATGCTTATCTACTCTAATGTAGTCTTGTTATTGTGAAACAAAAAGTATATTACAGATATATAAATATATCTATAATATTATATATATTTTATTTTTTTTAATTTTTTATTTTTACCAAGAACATGTATTAGTACATTGTATACATAATGATCATAATCAACATGGTTATTTTGTACCTATACATGATACATCTTGGTTTTCCCCCCTCTTCCCCCCTTCCCCTCCCCTCCCTTCCATTCACCCACCCCTCCCTATGTGCAACAAGTGTAGCTACACTTTACCTTTTTTCCCCCTTTCATCTTACTTTTCTTAAAATGTTCAACATCATTGGTCATTTGAGAGATGCAGATCAAAACAACACTAAGATATCATCTCACTCCAGAAAGAATAGCTATTATCAAGAAATCAACCAATAACAAGTGCTGGTGGGGCTGCGGGAAAAAAGGAACCCTCCTCCACTGTTGGTGGGAATGTAGACTGGTCCAACCACTGTGGAAATCAGTGTAGAGATTCCTCAGAAAACTACAACTAGAGGTTCCATTTGACCCGGCTATTCCTCTGCTGGGTATCTTCCCAGAAGAATTAAAATCATCATATCACA
>PVJO010018887.1:0-35527 GCA_004026905.1 Hystrix cristata | reverse complement strand
CGGGGCACACAGGCTCTAACCCCGAATCCTGCCTCCTCCACCCTCCCCAGTGCCCTGCCCAGTGTTCAGGAGGACGAGACGCAGGCCCGGAACTGAGAGGGGCTGGGCGCAGCCCTCCACAGCAGCTCTGCGGCAGGGGCCGAGCGCCTTAGAAGGGCAGGCTTCTGCCACCCGGCCTGGGGCTCTGACCCCCCTGCCCGGGGCTGGAGCTGCCATGGGAGCCCCCGACTGTGCTCCTCCAGCCTCAACTATTCAGCCGCCAGCCACAGAGCCCCTTTCCAGGAAGCAGTGGTCTGTGGGGGACCCTGGGCACCCCTCTCCGGGATGGGGGGATTCTGTGAATAAAGGTGCCTCGGGGGGGGGGCAGTGAGGAGCTTCAGGAGCAGCCCTGCATGGGAAGCCCCTGAGTCGCTGAATCGGCTCTAGGCTCTGATCTGGGCTTTGCTGCCGATTTCCTGCGTGACATGGGGTGTGCTGCATTCCCTCTCCTGGGTCTCAGTCAGCTCAGCTCCCAACTGACGATGATGAAGCATCTCACTGACCTCACCACAGGATCTGTTTTGCTCCAACTGAACAAGGTGCTTCTTGTAGTCGGCGCTGAAGAAGGGACTGTCGCACATTGCACAGCGTACAGCGCTGAGGGCTGCCCAACGCCAGGGCCCGGGGACTAAGAGCACAGTCAGGGCAGGCCAGTCCTGCCTCCTCTGAGCCACTCTGGGTGCCCCCCCACTCCCACCCAACCCCCTCTCTACCCTGGTGCCCAAAGAAGAGCTGAGGGCGTGGAAGCCGACATTTTATTGGAGAAGCCAGAAAGGCTGGGGCTAATAAACAAAAGTTTGATGAGTACCTTTAAGCCCCAGAATTTGCCGGGACAGGGGATGAGAAGGCTGTCCCCCGCCACACACCATTCTGGGTGAGAGGGGGGCAAGGTGGGGGTGTCTCCTGTCTCCCTGACCGGGAAGGAATGGGAAAGGGAAGAACCGCCAGAGCAAATCTAGAGTACGCTCTGGCCTACCAGGGAGCCTAGGCCGGGGCCCCAGGATCCCGCCTGCCCCACCCACAGGACTGGAGAGAGAAATCGCAGCTCCCGCTGGACACGGAGGGGCTGGCAGGAAGCCTGCACTGGGGTGACCTCTCCTGGGAGCTGCTCATTCGGGTTTGAGCTCCACTGGGTCATAAATATAGCAGCCCACATCGCCGATGTTCACACCTGAGGGAGAGGCCCTGTCACCGTGGGCCTTGGCCTGGAGCGCGGTGAGGGCCGGAGGGAAATGGGGCTGGGTGCCAGTGGCCGCAGGGGAAGTTTCCACACAAGCCCAGATGGCGGCGGCCTGCGTGCCATAGTCTAGGCCCGGGGTCTGGGGCGGGGCTGCCCACCTTTGGGGCCAAACAGGTAGCCATAGCAGGGGATGTGGCAGTAGGGGACGCCGTCATGCTGGAACGCAGAGACAAGAGTTTCTCAGCCCTGCGGTCTTCCCAGCGCCCGCGTCCTCCGCGGGGCCTACCGCCGCCCCCGCCCCGCCCTGCCCACCTCAGCGTGACTCCCGGCAGTCAAGGTCTTCCGGCAGCGCTGGCACCTCAGACAGGGTCGGTGCCAGTTTCTGCCCAAAGACATCACCTTCTCGGCTGGCGGTGGAGAGAAGTGACAGCTCCGCCCCACCTCTGCCCCCCTCCCGGGGTGCCCCCCGCAAGCTCGCCATGGTCACTCACCGAAGAAGACAGGCTGCCCACAGCCGGGGCACGGCGAGGTCTCCCCTGTGAACGTCCTCCTGCAGAGCAGGCCTTTCGGGGCAGAGGCCCGGGCCAGGGCTGGCTTGGGGCCGAGGCCTCGGCGAGGCCACAGCGCCTGCCTGCCTTGGCGTCCTCTCCCTGAACCCACGCTGGCTTGTCCCAGAGCCCCCGCCCCCGGCGGCCACCACCCTCCATCCTTGAGGCCCACCCATGGCCCCAGCCGCTGCTGCATCAGGGACCACCGGCCTCATGTCCCGGGCACCAGCCCGACCCCATCAGCAACTCAATCCTCAGGAAACCTGAGCCATAAAGGAGCCAGCAAGGGCAGGGTGTCAGGTGTTGGGATCACAGTGTCACTGCCCACTCCCGGGCGGCACAGGGGCAGGAACGAGTGGAGAGACGTGAGATCCCCACCGCCTCCGTTCCAGCCCCGTGACCCCTCGCTCTGGCGCATCTTTGCCCCCATGCTGTGTCCCTGGTCCCTTGCCCTCTCTGGACGGCAGAGGCCTTGCACATAAGAATGGATGACAATGCCACCTGCCCACTCTACCTGTCAAACCCCGCAGCTGGCAGGAGAGAGGTGGGGGGCGGGGGCCTGGGAGAAGACTGCAGGGACAGAGGTGCAGGGATGTGACTCAGAGAAGACAGAGGCTCCGGAGGAGGCGCAGGGAGGGCTGCCACCTGCCTCACTTACTTTTCTTGCTGTGAGGGAGGCCGGTTCTTGGCCTGGGGGTGCTGAAGCTACTGGGGCTGAGGGGGGCGCTGCTGGCAGCAGAGGGCGTGGGACGGTTGTAGAGATAGGAGCCCACGCCACCGATGTTCACCCCTGCAGGGAGAAGGTGGGCAGGGAGGCCAGGCCAATGGATCTCAGGTAGGCCAGGGCAGGGCAGGGCAGGGCAGGGCAGGGCCGGTCCTGCTGTGGGCCCTCCTAGGCAGGTACTCACCTCTGGGTCCAAAGAGGGCCCCGTAGCACGGCTTGTGGCAGTAGGGCCTCCCGTTGTGCTGGGCACAGCAGAGGGGAGGGGGTCACTCGGGCCAAGATGGGCTGGGCAGGGAGGGCTGGGTGATGGGTGCCCTGGCAGAAGTGCCGCTGTGGTCGGCGGAGGCAGAGCAGGCCTGGGAGGCAGGGCGCACCGCGGCTCCCAGCCCTGGCGGTGGGCCGCCCCGAGTTGGCTGCAGCAGTTGGGGTCCGAGATGGGGCAGTGACCCGAGACTGCGCCCTGGCCGGCTCACCTCTGCATGCCCTCCCGGGGACAGCACGCTGTGGCAGCGCTCACATTTCAGGCAGAAGCGGTGCCAGTTCTTGCCCAGGGAGCTCACCTTCTCCGCTGAGGGGAACAGGGAGGGCGGCTGCGGATGGGGACCCCCTTGTCCCTCAGCCCGGGAACGACCGGCCACTCGGGAGCTGGGGATCCGGCATCCAGGGTCCTCGCGCGGGGAGCGGGGAGGGGGGCAAGGGACCACGCCCCGGTCAGTGGGCCCTGAGAACTGTGACTGGGGCCACCCGGCCCCGCCCGGCGCCCCCGCTCCCCGCACCCCGCACCCCGCGGCCCCTTCCCGCCCGGCCTCACCGAAGTACACGGGCTCCTGGCAGCGCGGGCAGCTCCAGCTCATGGCTCGGCTGGCGACGCGGCCGCAACGTCCTGATGCCCGAGGTCCCCGAAGTCCCCGAGGTCCCCAAGCAGCGGCCTGGCACCGCCCCTCCGCAGCCCCGCCCACGACCCAGCTCCCAGCCTTCGGGTGTCCGTCACCCCAGAAATGGAGCCCTGGTTCCAGGGCGGGGGCGGTCCCCAAATCCCCCACCCCAGGAAAGGAGCCCGGGCCTGCTGCCCAGCCGAGCTGGGCGCTGTCCGTCGCGGGTAGGCCGACAGCCTCAAGGCCGAGGGCAGCTCTGGTTGCGGAAAAGCGCCCCCGGGGCAGACGTGGTTTTAGAAACACTACTCTTGGCCTCTGCACCAAGGGCCTGGAGGGCGTTCCTCTGGGAGGGGAGGGACGGCCATCCAGGCTAGCTAGCTGGCAACCAGGCCCATCTCAGGGGCTGCCTCCCGCTCCATGCAGTGCCCTGCTCCTCTGCCTCCAGTCCTCATCCACACAGTGCGCATCGCAACAGCAGTGTCCGCCCCACGGGAGGTCAGGGGAATCCCACGCATAGAGAGAGACACACACACAGACACACACACAGACACAGACACACACACACACACACACACACACACACACACACACACACACGGGCCCAACAACGCCGGCACAGAAAAGCCAGACGAGCCACAGCTGTCACCAAGACGCGTCCCTTCATGAGCTCAAGCCTCAAAACAGGGTCTGCGTAGATCAATGACTTGCTTGTAAGACTGTAATGTTTATTCAAGAGTATACTCGAACTTTGGAAATCACAGATTTCTAATTTACTTTAAGATTTTAAAATATTTATTAAAAACAGCCCACCTGCCAGGCACGGCATGCCAGGGACGCTTGCTACTCAAAAGGCTGAGGCAGGAGGACCCCGAGTTTGAGGCCAGCCTGGGTGACTTATCAAGATCCTGTCTGCAAACCTGGGAAGTCGCTTAGTGGTAGAGCATTCACCTAGCAGCAGCGAGTCTCTGGGGTCAGTACGGGGGTGGAGGGGGGGAGTCGGAGTGGCCCACTAGTGCTGCAAAGAACTTCAAGAAACCTGCCCACAGAAGGACGGAAGCATTTGTGAGCACAGATCTGCTCAGGCTCCAGAGTAACCAGGGTGTGTAAAGACCCTCCAATACAACAGGAAACAGACGGAGAAGGCAAGGACGTGGCCATACTGGATCCCTCATACGTGCTGGTGGCAATGTTCAGTGGGACACCCACTTGGAAAACAGCCTGGCAACTCCTCAAAGTGTTAAACGGAGTTACCCGGCACCGTGCAAGTCCACTCCCGCCGACGGACCCGAGAGAAACGAGTATGTCAGTGTCCACAGCAGCACTATTCCCAACAGACAAAGGTAGCAACAGCCTAAAGCCTATCACATGCTAAGTGGATAAACAAAACGTGGTACATCCAGCCACGTGACAGAACATCTGTCAGCCACAAGGAAGTACTGAGGCCTGCTGCAGTAATGGGTGAATCCCAAGAATGCGAAAAGCCAGACATCAAAGGCCACGTCGTGTAAGACAGCATTTGTATGTCGCCTTACCAAGTGCTGCTAACCCAGGCTCACCCACCCCCACTTGCTCAGTACCAGGCCCTGGGCCCCGGCACTCAGCCTAGAGCCCTGTCCTCTGCTGGAGGACACGCGGGGCCCAATCCATGACAGCTCCGCTTCCCTGGCTGGGTGCGCAACCAAATGAGGAAACCGAGGCTAACAGAAACTCGTTAGCAATCCTTTATCAATGGATAAAGGCTGGCAGGTCACGCAGTGAGAGTCCCCAATCAGGTCCGTGAGCTCCATGACAGTAAGGACCAGGCCTGCCTTGCCAAGCACTGTGTGTATTTCCAGTGCTTGACTCAGCTTCTGGCTCACCATGCTCAATAAACGAATGTTAAATGTTATCCTCAAGTCCCCCAGGTGGGAGCGAGTGAGTGCTAGTGGGAGAGACGTGGGAAGGAGAGGGGATGGCGGGGTTGGAGAGTTGGTAGCAAAACCCTGGAGGGACGCTCAGCCCTCTCGGTGCAAGGTCTTAGGAGTTGTTTCATAACATCCGTGAGGATCAACGTGTATGATGCGAAACAGGAAATAAGATTTAATCAGGTATCTTGATTATAAACACAAGGTACAACATTTTTAAGAAATTGAAAATTTGCTCTGGCAGCGAACCAGTCCCACTCTTTACAGTCATTCACAGGAACTCACTAATTAAGTGTAATTAGCATGTAGCACAATTTATGTCTGTCATTAAGTACATGGCAAATGAGAGAATGTGGGAAAGTGTTAGGTAAACCTCAAAGCACCTTTTCATATACGCTCGCTATTACGGGTCAGGTTTACTAGTATAAACGCCACCTCCTTTATGTCTTTGCAGACTCGCTAAACTACAGGGTCATATGCTTGTGACCTTTGTTTTTTGTTTTATCTTGTTTTGCACTACTGGGATCGAACCCAGGGCCTTGTGCATGCTGGGCAAGCACTCTACCTCTGAGCTACACCCCCACCCCAGCCCCAGCCCCAGCCCCAGCCCCAGGGCCTTTGAAGGCATCATGCAGAGCTTTGGCCCTAGATACTTCTGAAAGGAAAAAAAAAATCACTAAGTTCTGGCAAGGTAATGAAAACAGTCTTATTTCTTTATAGTTGTGGGGTTTTGAAACTTTTCTCACTCACAACCCTTGAGCTTTCTCACTGTATTTTCCCTCAGCTACAGAGCTTCACTTCCTGCAGTTGATATTACTTCGCAAGAAATAAACAGGGCTGGCCATGGAGCTCAGTAGTGGAGCTCGTGCTCAGCATGTGCATGGCCCTGGGGTCACACCCCAGCACCAAAACAACAAAGCCACCCACAGGAGACACAGAGGAGGACTGAATTTGCTTTCTTAGAAACACCTGTGTCCCCTACCCGTGGAGAACTGCTGTTCTAGCATCTACGGCCCCCAGGAGCCTCTGCTGGAGCCCCGGGACTCCCAGCAGCATCTTGCCGGCCGTGAACCTCTGCGAGAACTCTCTCTGTGGCCGGGTGCTCAGCTGCCAGCTGCTCAGGGCTAGGCGAGGGCTTCTCCACTGCGAGTCAGAGGCACCAACTGGAGTCATCAGGAACCCACGTTTCAGGACGGCACCTCTAGCCCTTTGCCATGGCTGCCTTCACCCTGCGCTTGTGAAGAGACCACCCATGCCTTTAACTGATGCTTTTGCAAGCAAGGTTGGATTTGAATTTTCCAGCATCACTTGGAAATGTTCATTTCCCTGAGCGTATGTAAAAATAACTACCTCCAAATAATTTTCAGGCTGAAAATCCATCTAAATGCTGGAAACCGAGCAGAAAAAGAGGAGCGAAACTCCCCTGTAACTCTGAGAGATGACAGCAATGCTCCCCGCAGTGGTTGTAAAGTGTAGAAACTTCCTTACCTTCTTACCAAGATCTGAGAGGGAATTTTTTATAAGGTACAAAAGTAGGCCTTCCAGCCTCTAAACCTATGTTTGTGTGGCTGAAACGAGTTGATCTTAAGACTCCAGATGTGTGCAGACGTCACCTTTCTACGGAGGCGCCTTTCATGTCCTCTGTGAGGCTGCAGAATCAAGAGTCAAGTGAGTTCCGGCCTCTCTCCAAGTGCAGGACGATTGGGCTTTTTCTCTTCTTCTCTCCTGAGCTTGTTGTTGTCGCTGTTGTTTGTCGGCCAGGCCAGCATTCTGCCACAGAGCTACACCCCAGCCCATCCCCTCGGTTTCTGGAACAGGCAGGGCAACGAAGTCCCCATGCATTATCACTGTTCTCCCTGCAGGCCCATCCCCTTCCCAGAGGCAGGATCTTAGGGAAGAACCTGAACACTCACCTCTTGATCAAAAGCCCCGGAAATAAAGTCGACACATCACGAGGGCACTGGTATCTTTGCGGCTTTATAGGGGACATTCAAATTCTCCTTCTAGAAGCATTTTGTGTGGAAAACCTCACCTGCCCCTAATTCAGGTGAATTCCACTTAGTCCAGGTCATTCAGTAGGGTAGACGCTCCCTGTCCTTGGAGAGCTCGTGACCCGGGCCTGGCAAGTGTTCTCTCCAGCTGGCTGGCCAAGGGCATCGGGTATTGTGTTCAGGGATAGAATGTGGCTCCAAGTGGACAACTCATCAGCATCCTCCCCGTGACTTTCCAGTATTCTAAGGAAAGCCACCCTCTACTTTTCTAGATAAAAACCTTGAAGGGGTATGGGAACTTGAGACTGCATGGAGTATCTTGCTCCTTCCTGAGTGCAGAGACCTCCCAGCCAAGTAGAGCTGAGACAGAAGACCAAGTTGAAAATGGCTCAAGTCCTTTCTTATCTTAAGTAGAAACAAACTCACCAATCACTCTGGTCTGAATGTTTGTGTGTACCTCCCCCAAATTCATACAGTGAAACCTAATCCCTAATGCAACAGGAGTTAAGAGGAAGTGACAGGCCCTCACAGATGAGATTAGTGCCTTTCTAAGAGGCCCGAAGGGGAGCTGGAGATTTAGCCCAGTGGTTAGAGCGCCTACTTTGCAAGTACAAGCCCTGAGTTCGATCCCCAGCACCAAACAGAAAAAAAAAAAAAAGAGGCCTGAAGGAATTTAAAAATAAGAGGCCTGAAGGAACTTCCCTGCCCCTTCTTCCACGTCCACAGTTACAGTTACAGTGGAAAGACTTCCATTTGTGAAGAAGAGGGTCCTTCTCAGACATCAAGTCTTCCTGTGCTTTGGCCTTCCCAGCCATCAGAACCGTAATAAATTTCTATTGTTCATCAACTACTCAGTCTCAAGTATTTTCTTCTAGAAGAAAAATGGATTAAGACACTAATGAAAGACAGAAATTGATGGCATGGGTTAGAAAAACATGATCTAACTATATGCTGTGTTATGGTTTGTGTCTAGATGTCCCCCCAAAGCCTCATGTGGTAAGAGATAGCTGGATCTAGAATGTGTGATTACTAAATTAATCCACTGATCGGTCTGGCATGGTTCTGCTGGGATCAAGGATGTGACACTAAGATTAAGGGTATTAGGATTAAGGGTAGGAGTACTGCCCACCCTAAAGACAGGTAACCTGGATAAGATATAAGACACAGGAAGAAGCTGGTTAGCTGCTTGCTTGCATCCCTTGCTTACCTTGCTGACTTCTTCCTGTCTGCCACGCCACTCTGCCTCGGACCCAGCTGACTGTGGACTGAAACCTCTACAGACTGTGAACTAAATAAACCTTTCTTCCCCTAACTTTGGGTGTCAGGTATTTTGTCCCAGCAACGAGAGAAAAGTAACTAACACATGCTGTCTGGAAGAGTCTGTCTGATATCTATCTATGTATCTGTCTGTCTATGTATCTGTGTATCATGGCAGTGAGGATCGAACCTAGGGCCTCACGCCCGCTGGGCACGTACTCTGCCACGGAAAGCTGCATCTCCACATCTTTCTTCTTTCTCTTTTTCTTTCTTTCTTTCTTCCTTCCTTCGTTTCTTTCTTTCCTTCCTTCCTTCTTTCTCTCTCTCTCTCTCCCTCCCTCCCTCCCTCCCTCTCTCTCTCTTTTTTTTTTTTTTTTTTTTTTTTTTTTTTTGGTGCTGGGGATCAAACTCAGGACCTCGTGCTTGTGAGGCAAGCACTCAAATCACTGAGCTAAATCCCCAGCCCTCTTTTCTTCTTTTTTGAGACATGAGTCTTTCTAAATTGCCCGGGCTGGCCTCCAATTTATAATCCTCCTGCCTCAGCCTCCCGAGTAGCTGGGATTACAGGCACGTACCACTACACTTGGCTCATTTATTGATTTTTCAGTGGTGCTGGGAATCAAACCAGAGCTTTGTATGTGCTAAGCAGGTTGAAAAGAAAAGGATGAAAAAGATATTCCATGGAAATAGTGACTAAAAGAGAATTGAGACTGCTATATTAACCATGAGAAAATAGGCATTAAATAAAAGAGACCAAAAGTCACTATCTACTGATAAAAGAGTCCATTCACCAAGAAGGTTTTCTTTTTTCCTTCTCTTTTTTTTGGCGGAGGGGGGCGGGGTGCTGGGGATCGAACTCAGGGCCTTGTGCTTGCTAGGCGAATGCTCTACCACTGACTTAAATCCCCAACCCTTCAGCAAGAAGATGCAAGAACGACAAACACACATGTACCACGTGACAGAAGCCGAAAATGTATGAAGCAAATATTCACAGAATTGAAGGAGAAATATCGGAGAGTTCTGCAATAACACCTGCAAGTTCCAATATTCCACTTTATCGACAGAAGTTCAATAAAGACATAGAGGCCATGGATGACATCAAACTAAGCGGACCTGACAGAAATATACACACCATGTCATCTAACTTCTCAAGTACACAAGAAATATCCTCCAGGGTAGATCGTGTGTTCAATGACAAAAGAAATGTGGCCCAAGTGTGGCCACAGAACAATACACCTAAAGAATGCCCGAGTCACTCAAAGCCTCTTTATCAATCACAATGGAATGAGGCTAGAAATCAGTAACACAAGGAAAACTAGAAGATTCACAAATACAAGTGGTACGTCGGTTCACGAACACTTTTGTTTGCGAAGAATTTGGTTCGCACACAGAGTGTTTGGTGAAACTTTGTTTTTCTTTGCAAACTCTCCATCCAGTGGCGAATACGACCGCGGCCATCTTTCCCGCACAAACACGAACGTGGCCATCGTTTCCACACTCGTGGAACGAAGTCAGTTCATGAACTGAGGTAGCACTGTGTATGGAAGTTAAATAACACATTCTTAACCAATGGGTCAAATACAAATTCACAAGGGAATCGGTAAAGTACTTGGAGGTGAAGAGAAACAAACACACAATATTTCAAAATTATGGGATACAGTTAAAATGTATCAAAAGGGAAATTATACCTTTACACACTTAACTTTTTAAAACAAAAAAAGAGAGATCACAAATGAACAACCTAACTCTACACCTTGTGGACCTAGAAAAACAAGTGCAAACTAAACGAAACCAAAAGGAAATAGTAAAAATGACAAAATAGAGAATAGAAAAACAGAGATGATGACAGAGAAAATTTTTTAAAAAGAGAGACTCAATGAACAAGAACTGATGCTTTGAAAAGATCAACAAAATTAACAAACTTTTATCGAGGCTGGTGAGAAATAGAGAGAATATGCAAACAAAACTAAAATAAAAAATGAAAGTAGGGACATTAGCATCCATCTTCCAGAAATAAAAAGAAGCATAAGAGCACCACCACCTACTACTGTATGGCGACAAATGTGAATACCTCGATGAAATGCAGAAATTCCTAGAAACAGAAATCTCACCAAAACATTCCAGGGGCGGTGGCACACACCTTGTAATACCTGCACTGGGGGCCTGAAGCAAGAGAATGGCCGAGAGCTCAAGGTCAGCTTGCACTACACAGTGAGACTCTGTCTCACAAGAAAACAAATTACCCAAACAAGTTCTAGAATAAGCAGAGAATGTGAAGAACCCTATGCCCAGTCGAGACCGAGTCAGTCATTGAAAAACCTCCAACGGAAAAGTTGGCTTCACTGGTAGAAGGGCTCTTGGCAAGAGCATGAGGCCCTGGGTTCCATCCCCAGCACCACAGGAAAAATAAAACAGACGATAACCATACACTCAGCAATACCGCCTTCAGGTATATGCTGAAAAGAACTGAAAACAGGGACTCAAACAAACAGGTATCAGTCAGTAGTCACAGCAATACTACTTCCAATAGCTAAAAGGTGGAAACAACTTAAATGCCAACTAACGAACAGAGAATAAGATCTCGAGCTCGCTCTCTCTCTCTCTCGCTATCATCTTTTTCAGCATAAACAGGAACAAACATTGCTACCTGCTACAGTCTGGATGAACCTGAAAGACACTATGCGAAATAAAGAAGTACTGACACAGGCCACATATTGTGTCACTCCACTTACAGGAAATATCTAGGACAGGCAAACCCAGAGAGACAGAAAGCAGATTAGTGACTGCCAGGGACTGCAGGGAGATGAGAATGATCACCAACTGTTCAAGCGATACAGCGTTTTAATTTGGGATGATGAAAATAGCACATATTTTATTTTATTTTTTTTTTTTTTTTTGTGGTTCCAGGGATCGAACTCAGGCCCTTGTGCTTGCAAGGCAAGCACTCTAATCACTGAGCTAAATCCCCAGCCCCTAGCACATATTTTATGATGTGAAGTCCACCTCCACTTTTTCCAGAAGCCCCTGAGATAGGACTCACAACAGTGCTTCCAGTTTGGGAAAGCAGAGAACAGGAGAGGATAGAGAGAGGATTCAGGCAGTGCTGGTCACAGTCTTTGATTAGGTGTTCATCACCAAGGTACATTCGCTTTATAATTATTGATCACCAAGGTATGTTCACTTTATACCTATTGATGACCAAGGTATGTTCACTTTTGAATTACTGACGACCAAGGTATGTTCACTTTTGAATTATCACCAACATATGTTCACTTTATAATTATTGATGACCAAGGTATGTTCACTTTATAAAAATTATTGAGCTCAACAGTTGAGACGGGTGTGCTTTAAAAAATATGAACATTATACATTATACAAATATTTATTTTCAAACAGTTACACAGTCACTAGTAGCATTTCTATTGCTAGGTATACACCCAAGACAACTGAAACATATGTCCACACAAAAACTTGCACATGAACACAGCAGCCTTATTCATTATCGCCCCAAAGTGGGAAAAAACAAAATGTCTACCAGTTAATGAATAGACAAAACACGATGTAGATCCATGGTACATCGCCATAACATACCAAAAAATATATAGAGCCATAACATATGGCAAAGCAGTGATATGTGACACCATCTAGCTGAATCTTAAGAACATTATGCTAAATGAAAGCAGCCAGACACAAAAGGTCACAAGTTGTATGACTCATGTTCAGAATAGGTAAAACCAAAGGGACAGGAAGCCAACTGCGACTGGCCATCTTAGGAGCAGTTGGACAGCGGCAGTCATTGCCAGTTTTTGCTGATGGGTGGGTATATCAGCATTTTTTCTGGGGGGTGGTATGAAACTACTCTGCAATTAGTGGTGGTGGTGGTGGAAGACAGTACAAATCAAGGAATTGTACACTTTAAGGTAGTGAATTTTATGTTCTGTAAAATTTAGTGTTCTATGAGTTATATTTCAATAAAAAGTACATCTTAAGTTATTTTATCAGTTGTATGTCAACTACAGCATATCAAATGAAAGAAGTAGAAAGGGGAAGATGTTATCCAAAAATATCCTCTTCCTCACTACACACTTCCCGAGTCAGTATACCTCAGCCTCAGACTTCAGACGTCACGGCAGAACTGAGGTCTGAGCTGTAAGACACTGGACGGAGGTAGAATTGTGGCTCACAGTTCGGAATGCCAGCCTGTGACCAACACCCTTGCTTGTCCCTGGAAAGGCTAATGTGATGGTGGATGAGAAATAGACCTGGGGTTGGAGCAAGACAGACAAAGTGGCAGTGATAAAGTACTGGCAGCCCTGGCACCGGGCTGCTTTGCACTGCTGCTTCATCCACAGGGTCATGTTTTAGCAATGAGTAGAACTTAATGGACATAATCTCAGTTGCAAGAGGCCCTGGGATGCTTTTTAAGCTTTACTTTTTATTCTATCAAAGGCTTGAGCTATACATGTATTTTTTTTATTATTATTTGCAGTGTCACAAGTATTTCTCAAAGTTACCAAAACCATAGATTTAGTTGGGCAGTAAACCAGACCTCCAGGATTCTAAAAGTGTCTGGATTTACCAATCAGTAAAAAAAAACCAGGCCGATAGTTTTCTGGGTGAATCTGGAACTGGCATAGCTCAGACTGAGATGCATCTCAGAATCTTAAGAACTTAAAGGTCAACTAAGTTTTATTGGGTTCTGGTTCTCATTTCCACTGCGTTGCTGAGTCCACAGTTGCAAGGACAAAGGAGAGTAAGAGAAACACCCACCGGAATCTCAGATGGACAGAGAGTAAGGTGTTTGCTTGGAATTTTGGAATGATGCAGTGTAGGGGAGGGAGGAAGAGTGAATGGAAACCAGTAGACCCTGCTGAAGTGTGATATCCGAGGATATTTCAAACATTCCTCTGCGACTGGCTCCCTCCTCTAAGGTTCCTCTGACTACTGCTACTCCACTGCTCCAAGGACCTATCCAATTTTACTTGGATCCTTGCACAGACTTGTAAGGCAGGCTACAACCATGTTAGAAGATATTCCACTTGCTGGGGATTTGGAGGTATACGAAGAATGGGAAGGCCTGAAGCCCATACTTTTAAGGTAAGTATCACGGCACAAAATGAGAGATGGAAATTTAACAGATAATTTATTCCATGTTGAATGAGATGTGGGGTGGCAAGTCTAAAACACACCCTTTATGTCCAGTCTCTACCCATACAAAGACACAGACAATATTCACTCACCCAACTCACCATTTCCTGGCAGCTCAACTGGCAGGGCATTCTTCACAGCTGTACCCACCTTCCGGAAGTCAGACCCTAGAAGTGACCGCTACTGGCCACAGGGGCGCTCATCATTTCCATGCTCTCTGAGGCTTCTATCCTTGCCTTCCTGGAGCAGAAATGTCTGTTGCGGTCCTTCCTTTTGTAAATCTGCAGACTTCTGGAAGTGCTCCTGAAAAGAAAGGAAGATTGGTGAGTGACAACTAGTACAAATGTCATCCTAAGAGGCCTATGTAAGTAGGCTAGGGGAAAGCTAAATGGAACCTCAGCAGGGGCAGAGTATCTAAGAGAGGAAAGAAAATACCACTTCGATATGGTTGATTTTATCTTTTAGCTTTCTTCCTCCACATCCTCCACCTTTTGTTCTCCGATTATGTAACTATGTCTCCATTTTCATCCTGCTCATTCACCTCTTTTTTTTTTTTTGCTGCTGGGGATCAAACTCAGGGTCTTGCCCTTGGTAGGAAAGCACTCCAAGCACTGAGGTAAATCCCCAGCCCTCGCTCATACCTGTTAAACATACTCATTTCCCTTACGGTCTACAAACTGCTTTCTTGCCTGCTTCCCCAGGAATGGAAGGAACAGAAGCAAGTAAAGCTTTAAGTCATTGTAAGTAGATAGAAATTGTCGCTTATACCGTTTTGCAGGCACCAAACGGGTACCTTTTGTGTTCCTGCATGAAAGTAAGCTTTGTGAAGGCAAGTATGTTGAGTCACATAATTTAACGCCCAAGTACTTGAACATCAGTGGATATGGACAATCAGCTCAACAGAGGTAGAGGCAAGAGGAGGAGGAGGAATATAGGGACAAGGAAAGAAGGGTAGGAGATTCTTTCTTTTGGGAGGGAGCGGTTCTGAGGATCGAACTCAGGGCTTTGCATTTGCTAGACAAGGGCTCCACCACTTGATTAAACCTCCAACCCCGAGGAGATTCATTAAGAAGGTATGTCGCCCAGCACGGGTGGGAGTAGAGGACTTTGGGAAGTCCTGAGGGAAAAGGCAGGACCTATTTGTAACTAAGGAAAGTAGATGAGAGGGACGAAGACAGGACGCACCAAGTAAGAGACCGCTCTAAAAAAACAAAACTTTTTCTAATACGGAAAAGTTCCCAGGAGAGGAAAAAAGCCCCAAACTGGACTGTAATTCTGCAGCACCAGATACCCCTCACTGACACAAACATGTTTTGTATGTGTGCACATGCATACACATTTTATGGGCATAGAATAGTTTCACTTTATATAAAATGTGTTTTCATGGTCAGAAGGTAGAAACACAACAGAAAAGACAGAGAGTAAAAGCAGTGCTCCTCATTCTTCCAAGATAAACCTTAAAACACTACTTTTTCTTTCCATCCACAAATGGAATTGACAGTTTGATTTACTCTTGATGAGGTGACAAGAGGATACCGGGCCATAAAATGTTGAATTACTCCTGCAGCCAAATCAGAGGGATTCAGGGTTTGACTGACCTCAAGATACTTATCTGGCTGCAAGGAAAAAGGGGGCCACCTGGACATCAGAGCCCCCTGAGTCTTCTCTTGGTACCTCTAAAGGCGATTTGCCCACCTTCCCATCCTTAGTTTCTCTTCTAGGAGCTGCAGGGGCAGTGTGCACCCTTCCTAGCCTGGCATCGCTACACCAGAATACTGCTGAAACGAGGGGGCCACTGGCACCCTTCGTATACACACCCTACCACAGACGGTGTTCTGTATGCAAAGACCACACACAGTTGGCTTCTGGAGTGCTAAGCAACCACAAACTACAATCAGCACTTATAAATTGCTAAGTATCAATGATCAGTGAAGAAAAACGGCTACTACTACCACACTGATTTTCACAACAAATTTTTATTGTGCACCTTATGCACCAGGCAACCACATACTGTGAATACAATGATGAAGGGGCAGCAAGCAAAGACAAATTCCTGCTTCACAGAGTTGATAAGGCAGTTGGGGTGGGGTGTGTATTAATCAGACACAGGCACAGAAAAGTTTAACCATGTTAAGTGCTGCAACACAAACATCTGTGTATCTGATGAGTATCTTCTTCCTCCAAAGGCGCACATGGCTTGAGGGCAGAATAGCGCTGATATTTTTTTTTTTTGGTGCCGGGGATCGAACTCAGGGCCTTGTGCTTGGAAGGCAAGCACTCTAACCACTGAGCTAAATCCCCAGCCCCAGCACTGATTTTTTTTTAAGAGCAGTAGATTCTCAGTGAAAATTCAACTGCTTGTTTACCAATGAATGTGGTTATCGTACACGTAACTTTTAAGCTAAAATGTAAACTTGTTGTAAAATTAAACTCCAAGAAGAAATGGTCTTAGAATCTCTATTTCCATGTGTCTGTGTTCTCACATGAATTCTTGACTTCGCTTAGGTTCTCATCCTGGACCTAGGAAGTCTTGTGGTAGACAAGCAGAGATCAGAAAGAAATTGAAAACAAAACAAAAACAAACCACCTCACCTAATTGTTATAGGCTACCTCTTGTCTGAATCCTTACCCCTAGAAAACAAGACAGAATGTTCCTATTGGATTCTTGTGTCCTGGATGTCCACTACCCATTCTTCCTCGGCCTCTGAATGTGGAAATTGGGTGAGATAGACATATATTCTGGTAAGCTCTACTATCAAAACATTACATAATTGATGGACTTTTTTATTTTTTTAAAGATGAAGCAGCATGGGGTAAGGTGGGACTACTTTCCTATATTACTCAGCAGTATGAGAAGAAAAATAAATACTGAGATCATCACATGCCCTGGGAATAGGAGAGTGACAGCTTACAAGGCAGGAAGCCGCCATTCAGAAAGCCAAGTGAGGGGGCTGGGGATTTAGTCAGTGCTTAGAGTGTTTGCCTTGCAAGCATAAGGCCCTGAGTTCGACCCCCAGCACCACACACACACACACACAAAAAAAGCCAAGGGAATTTTTAGAGGGTTACCGTAACAACACAGGTAAACTTGTGTGTCTGCCCACACTTGAACATAACTGATGTTCATTTCTGCTCACCTGAGGGGGCCCAATGAAAACTGCTTCCGAAGCTGGCAGAAATACTAAACATAGCTGCATTATACCTAAGCCACATGTAAAGATCAGGGCCCACTCTTTCCATGTGCCTTGTCTCCAAGTGGAAATGTCATTCAGTACTGTGATGGGGAGGGCATAAAAAGCAATACACCCTACCTTTTGGTGCCAGCTTCTAGGTTAGACATCTCCCTCCTTTTCACATGGCTTCTCTGGGTGAGCTCCAAAGCTAGGGCCCACTGATCAAAGGCGTAGAAAGCAGCAACACTTCCTGCCCAGACTATGGAATCCTAAATGCTCTCCCTCTCCTGCTTCAGGGCACACAGGAAGAATGCCATTCCTTCGACTCTTAGGAATGAGCCTTCTAGAAAGAGCTCCAGACTGGTAGACAACTTTGCTGGAAATCCAGAAGTTACCCAGAAATCACAAGAGTTATTAGCACAATTCAGGCTCAAAGTACTCAAACTACTTAAGCTAGTTCCGGCCCCAGCTACTTAAACTGGCTCTACCCTTCCTGAAGTCTGCTTGTCTTCCCTTACCACCTCTCTCATCTGGCCCCTTCCTAACCTAGAGAGGAAGACTCTAACTCCCTGAAGGTGTGAGGTTAAGACCTGCATATGCTTAACTCCTCCCCACTCTTTCCCTAACCTACAACTATCTTTCCCCAAAGAGGAGTGGAACTGAATAAATTAACAGGCCTGGAAACCAGCACAATCTAGCCTCTTAAGATCCTCATGCTCCCGTAAAATTCCTACAGGTAACATCCTAGGATAGGAAGGAAATAACTGGGAAAACAAACCTCTCTCAAGCTCATGGGGTTAAGCTCTATGGAAGGACACTTTTTGAGTCAGTCTATGGCTTCCGGGTCAGAAAAGTGTGCTGAGTTCAGGCTGGAGCCCACGAAGCAAGCTCAGACATTACTCAGGACAGCCTGGCCCTGTAAACATTCGGTGCTGAGATGGGGATAATGATCTTCAGCTTAAAGGAACCCTGTGATACAGTGAGATAAAGCCAGTTGTCCGAAATCACAGAGAGGCAAATGGCAGAGGCATATTCAATGAGCTAGCTCTCCCACATGAGTACCCTTTCCACAACATGAAGAAGAGAGGCCAGGACAGCTTCTAAATTGACATCACTTAAGGCTCTGGAAAACTTCAATCGCCTCCTGAAATTCAACCGATGGTTATTGCAGCTCTGTACACATGCAGAAAGGGAAAAAAGAATTCTGAGAATAAGATTAGCAGTACTATATCACCTCTGAGGAACAGGTGGTGGAAAAGGACTCAGAAGCTTCTGCCCAGCCAGGTTACAAGCTGCTGAGGACAGGGATGGCAGAGGGAAACTGGGACAGAGATTAGAGAATCTGAGGACTGACTCTCTGATCCTAAAGAGCACTCTCAGCAAGAACCTGACCTTCCTCAGGGAACTCAGTTCCTAGAAGGGCCTGAGCCAAGACAAGGGTATATAAGAGGCTCACAATGAGAAGACAGCAAGACCAGACCACTGAGGCCTCTCACCACCTACGTGGCAGCACAGGGGCACAGACTGTCTAACCTAACATTTTGGTACCACGGAAGTAGCTCTGACAAGTGGGGAAAAAACGGGTGGCAGTGGGAATAACATTGTTTCTGGTCAGCAGGGGTTCGCTATTGTAGTCTTCCTTTGGGATTCAAACGTGTGTGGTTTTAAAGCAACGATCCAGAAAGAAACAGGAGATTAACGCATTTATTCCAAGACATTAACACATGAAAAGCAAAGTTAAACATGTTCGAGCAAACTTATAAATTCGTTAATCTTTTCAACAAATGTACAACCCAAAATAGCACACTGTGGTGGAAATAACTTGGGAAAGGGAAAAGCAGAGGAAGGGATACATACAGGTTTGTGCAACAGAATGAATTCAATGTCAAGACAAGTTTCAGATCTTCTGCCTCTTCAGAACAGAAGGAGTTGCTAAACAATTTAATAGAAAAGTGTTACCGGAGCACAGTACAATGAGCAAATGTCACTCTAAAAATGAAAGTGACTCCCCACAAACACATCTGCTCCTGGGATTAGGCCATGCATTTAGAAACAAGCCTTACCGATTTGCTGTCTTCCAAAACGAGTCTGCCGGATTTTCTTCCATGTCTACTGTGGCCATTTCCAAACAGGTTTGTGAGCCCGCGGCACCATCTCAAGCAACGGCAATGCAAGGGAGTAAGGGAAGTATGGGAGCTGACGCGCCAATAACGGAAGTAAAGAAACAACAAACCCAAGAGATGAACAATTCTTTCTTTAGCAGTAGACGCTTTCCATTTCAACAAGCTTTCTGGTGTTTCTCCCACAGGTCCATCATCCTGCCCAGGAAATGTGGTAGGAATATGACACAGAGATCGGAGAAGTCAGCTCTCTGGTCTCCCCCCTCCACCGCATTCCAGAAATGGCAGTGTCAAAAGCGAAATACAACCAAAGTACGCTGGGGCGAGCAGATAGACATTTGATTTTAATGACAAAGTAGGAGGAAATAATTTGGCCAAAAGAGTAAAATCAACAGAAACTACTTTTGTACAGGTACATACAGAAGTTATGAATGACTCGTCTGATATTTTAATGGGAAAGGGAAAAAGGGAAGGAGGTACATTTCTTAGCTTCCATAAATATTTACTGTCAGATGTCGACCGCATCTCATGGTGCAGGTTCCAGATGAGACTGCCCACTAGGCCAGGGTCACCTGGGCATCCGATTTCTAGAACCCAACCGGGTTCATCCACAAGGATCCCCGGGTGTTCAGTCATCAACCCTGAATTCTGGGCGGTCCTGGAAGGCATCCACTGAAGCTTCTTCATCGGTCATTTCCTGAAGGACCATATTGCCTCCTCCGCCTACCTGCTCCCCTGAAGGGGAGCCTGAAGCTGGACTTTTGACCAAATTCAAAAGGTTGTCATTGTCCTCACCTGCTTGAAGAACTGCTACCTCTGTGATGGAGACATTCTGGATTTCTAGCTGTAGTGGTCCCATCTCCAGGGAGCTACACTTAGGAGCATCATGTGGAGGATCAGAGAGTGGAGAACACGGTTTCCCTTTCAGAATGCCAGACGTCCGTGTGACAAAGTCAACCAGGTCTGGAAGGCAAGGAGACGGCCCAAGGCCTGCACCACTAACTGTTTCTGACTCCAAGCTTGGTGACTCTTGCTTCCGTGCTTGGGAAGTTTCTTCTACTTCCTCATGCAGCCTTCCCCCTGACAACAGGTCAAGGGCCTGATGTGTTCTCTCTAGGCTGCCCAAGCCACAGTCCACATTTTCTGTAGGAAGTCCAGTTTTCAAAACCTTAGGAGAAGTGATCCTCCCACTTCTGGGACTGCATGAAGTGTGTTCACCCTCTGGCGCAAAGTTCAGTACCAGGGTTTTGGGAGACTCTAATGGAAACGCAGAAAAAGATGAGACTGCCTCAGAGTCACTGGGGGTAGGAGCATTATACCCTGCAGGTGATACAGAATTTTCTTCACATGCTCTCTGAGACAGGGCAGTTGGGGCTCTATGTCCTGGCTCTACCCGAGTACTGCAGAAATCATCACGCATATCTCCCAGATTCCCCAGGGCAGCAAGCTCTTTTACCTTTAAGTGTGCAGCTTTAAGGTCTGCTAAGGCCTTGCTTTCTATTGTTGCTGTTAACTGCAGAAAGTCGTCTGGTGGCTTCAGAGTTTCCACTTTGGCTTTCCCTGGGCTCTTGTTCTCATCCCGGATGGCCGGCTCATGGATCATTTTACCTGGAAAATCTTTTGAGCTTTCTCTTTGGAGCTTGAGGCTTTTGTACCTAGAAGTGCCGGAAGCCGATTCTGAAGCTGAATTTTCCAGCCACTCTTCACTACCAGCTGAAACTCCTCGCTCCTGGGGACTATCTGTGAGACATGTATCTGATCTTGCTGGATACTGAAGGAGCAATTCTGGGCTGGAAATCTTCCCGGCTTTATCTTGTGGGTTCTGGAGTAAAGACCTATCTTCTGAGGGAAATGAGTCTATTGTTGCCTGTGTAGAAGAGAGAGCCTGTGCACTCGATTCGATGATTACTTTACTTGGAGTTTCACAGCCTGTCATTAATTTCTGAGACTGTTCAGCCTCTTTGTCAATCATTAGCAACTCTGCCCGTTCTACTTCTCCCTCCCACATGTACCTCTTCCCATGGTTCAAATTAGAATCTTCTATGCTGTGGGACCCACTGCTGGCACTTCCTCCCTCTTTAACTGCTGCCCTTCCTTTTAGTTCAGTGTTTGCCTCTATATCCCTTTCTCCATAATCCTTACATCTGTGGCACTCTTGGCTTTCCTGATCTCGGTTAGCAGCATCTGTGAGGTGAATTTCCACCACTTTCTGAGTTTCCTTGGTATGACAGTGCGGCCCTGACAGCTGAGGAGCCAGGTCTATACCGGGGGGCACTGGCTCTCCCAGGTCAAGCCCAGTGTGCCCCTCTGGCGCTAGAGCCCTATCGGCATCACTCTGGAAAGAGCTACAAGACCATGTGGACAGAGTGTCTCTCTTCGGGCTACTAGTTTTATAAGGCCTGTTTTGGCACAACCTTGTCAGAGGCTGTAAGAAGCTATAGCTACTGCCTCTGCTGTTTGGGGCTATTTCCTTTACAACTGACCGTTTATGTGTAGACCCCATAGTTTCCACAATGGGCTTTTCATGGTTGCTGACTACAGGAGCAGCACCCAAACCTCTACCTTGAGGCGACTCCTTTAGGGACGCACTACTGGTCAGGGGAGAAGTGGAAGAGGAGGTATGTGAATTTTCAGGTTTAGAAAGGTGGCTATTCTCCCCATTGGCCAACGGACCACTACTCAGCTTACTCTCGGGGGCCCCCTTTCCACCACTACTATAGAATATGTCATAGAGGTCCTTCGCATTGGCTGTGGCTAAGCATGAGTTTCGCTTCTCCACCTTTTTGGCCTGTTCACTGAACACACTTGAAAGGGGTGGGGGAGGACGTACTAACATAGAGAACAGGGTCTGGTCCCGGTCACTCTCACTCACCCCAGGAGCTGTCTCATCAGAAGGAATGGCAGCTGGCTGTGCTGAGGCCTTGAAGGCTACTGGCAACACTGCGTTCAAAAGGTTAGGACTACTCAGGAAGCCAGAAGTGAGAGTCTGAGATACAGCTGAGTTTGATTTTCCTGGAGCCAAGGCAGCATTTGCTTGAGCAGGAGATGGAGCAGTGGGATGAGGTGTAACTGGGAGAGCTGGAGGTGGAGGTGGAGGTGGTGGAGGAGGAGGAGGAGGAGGAGGTGGAGGAGGGGGAGGGGGAGGAGGGGGAGGAGGCAACCTTTGCTCGGGTATGTGGCATGCCTCATTCTTTCCAGCCAGCACTACTTTTTCCTCTGGAGATCCTTTGAGAATCACCTCTTCTCCTCCAAATGCTTTGGAGATGATGTCTGGAGGCAAGAGGAGATCGGCTGAAGACTCTTTAACCACTGGCAGAGGTTTAGCAGTGGTTCCAGAGGACTTGATGGACAGAAAGGTGTTAAGAGGAGCAGGCTTGCTCACTGTAGCTGAACCTGACTTTCGAAGTACCGTGGATGGGATAGGCAGGTTAGGTCGGATTTTAGTCTGTGTTGAAGTTGTCACAACAGGCGTCCAGGGGCTGGTATGCGCAACAACAGTTTTCCCAGACAGCTTGATTTTGATGGGCTTTGCCTTCCCGGTTTCAGCTTTGCCATCTTCTTTGTCCTTACTGCTTTCCACAATCTCTTCTTTCAGGATATTTGGGCCCCCCACCGCACTCTTCTCATCTTCTTTTTCTGGCTTCTTCCAGCTGAACTTCCCAAAAGATGATGATGCTGCTGAGTCCTTCTTCACTTCTTCTTTTAATTGGAGTTTGATATTTGTATTCTTTTTTTCAGCTTTTTCAGGGACGTGCCAACTCTCGGAGACTTGGTCTTCTAATTCCACACACAGCTTGTCATCCTCCTTTGTTTCTTTCACGACCTTTGCCTTTTTTTCTTTCTCCTCCCTGTGTTTCTCCCTAAGTTTGCGTTTTAGCTCACTTTGCCGTCGCCGTTCTGTCTCTAGGACCAGAGCCAAGCCAGCCTGGCGGTCCAGGTTGCGCCGCTCCTCATACAAAGGGTTTTCATCCACATATTTCTGGGAAGAGAAAAGATAAAGGCTCAACAACTGGTCAAAAGAGAGGAAGAGAAAATCTTGGCCCCTGCTGCTGTGAGAATTCACTTAGCAGAAACCCCTAGAATTATCTTTCTGAGTAATCTTTTTCCTGTTAGCTCTGCATCTCTCGTTAGGAGCGAGGAGAACCTCCGAGTGGTTAAGCGGAATTGGAAGTGTCAGTGACTATTCCTGACTCTGAAAATTTACAAAGTCGAAAGAATTACTACAGAAGCTGGTAAACTCCACAGGCTACTACAAAAACCAACCTTATATTTCTCATTGTGTTGGAGACCCTTCACATGTTGCTCTCCAGAAATGGGATCCCCCAAAAATTCTTCACAGAGCTGGCAGTAAAATCCAGTGGTAGGAATCAGAAACTCAGAGCCTGAAAGAAATAGAAGAAAGTTAAGGAAGTAAGTCTTTTCCACCAAGGGTGACCGAAACCAAATGAAATCTCACCAATCCTCTGTAGTATGGTGGTTATAGTAAGGATGACCTTATCCACTCTGGAGTCAGAAGCAGCATTTTACATGAATCCCAAGGGCACAGTCCTCCCAATCGAAGGCTTCAGCTCTCAATCTCTATTCTTTCTACCTCTTGGGAATACTGATTGCTTAACTGAGGAGTTGCCTATGCCAGACCTATTTCTGTTGCTGATTCTGCTCGAATTCCAACTAGCACGTAGCATCTTGGGACGTTTAACACAGCCAAAACAGTCCACGTCCATTTGTGTGAGGATCTCGCACGTTGCTATTAATTACTCTGGAATCTGTCTTCTACAGAGCTAAAGCATGGGGTAGCCATTACTGATTACTTGTGAAGTTAAGAAACTCAAAAGTTTAACGACAAACTTTTTATTTCTCAATTTACCCCTTAACAGCTCCTCAAAACATTTAGTAGTTCTTAGTTGAAAAGGGAGTTAAAAAAAAAAAAAAGAAAGAAAGAAAAGGGAGTTAAATTACTACATCTCTCCTGTCCTTTATAACACAACTCAAATAAATAAAGATTCTGGGGCATAAGCTAATGACAAAGACATTTGTTCTGCTATATTTTAAGTGGTACTTATCTATTGGGTATCTATTAGATTTCTGGCCATATGGGTAGAGACCATTGTCTTTTTCTCTCCTTAGGACCTAGTACACTGTTGTGTATATCAAAGGCTTTCTTGGAGCTTTGTTAAAAGGAATAGCTGTATCTATGTTATGCTGCTTCCCAGCACTTTGGTTTAGGGACAGCTCTTCTTGAAGTGAATGTAAGGAAACCATAATGTAGGTAGGGAGAAAAACATACCTTTTGCGGGAACAGTTATCTTGTCAGAGCGCTTTATGGCATCTTGCTTGGCCTCACTCTGGGTCTTTGAAGCCCAAGGTCTGTGGTAGGGATCCAGTGTCTATTTGCAAGAGGCAGAGGCGCTCACACAACAGTACTAAAAATTCAACGACCCAGCTTTCCCCCCGCATTTATAAGACCAGAGAAGCAGAAGCCCCTAGCTACCCATCCCCATCTACTCCCTCAGCCAACTGCTTAAATGCCACCTGTGGAAAAGGTAAACACATGTTAGAACAGTACTAGAAATAGACAAAATAAAACAAAAAAAATCAGGCATGTAAGGAATCAAAAGACACAGAGGCCTCACTTACACTTGTCATGCTGTTCATTTCTAGGCAGGTCCCTGAGACTGAGCCCCGGGGACAGTGTCTCTTCTCTTGGTACCTCTTGGCTCTTAGAATATGTTCTTTTCCAGCTTTGTAATACAGATGGTCATATAGAAGTTGGAAGGGAATGAGCGTGATAGTGGAAACAACAGAGGGCAAGATACGTACCTGTGTGTGCTTCTTGTTGTGCATATGGGTGAAGAAGTCAAACATGGTCCCGCAAATGGTATTGCAGTCTTTGCACCAGTGGTTGCCAGCATCATAATATTCATAAGCAGCAATGAGCTGCTCAGACTGCTTAGCAGGTGGGTGCAGGCTTTCAGCAGGCTTAGGGCTCTTAACACGGGACTTCTCATGGTTTACCTTTGATTCCTACAGGAGAAAAGCTGCACTTACAAAAGGATTCAAGATAATCAACATTTCTCTTCTCCAACCAAAAGTGGCTATACAATAGGAATATGGTTATAATAGGACCACATTTCTAATGCATAAGAAGCCTTATAAGCTGGGGAGAACCAAGGCTCCAAGCCTCAAAGAGAACTAATTAGACTCCATAATTTTCTTATATCAGGCAGAGTAAATCATAATGGCAGTATAGTTGCTTACATATCCTAAGTACCTCTAGAATACCAACAAAGATTGTGAAAACACTAGCTGCCTCTGGAGAGAGGAACTGAAGAAGACAGTAGGTAGGGACCTTTTCACTGTACCATCTTCGGTAGATGCTGAATGTGTTACCTATGCAACCAAATGGAATGGTTAATTTTAAAATTACAGTGGGAACTAAACAGAGAAGAAAAATCAAAATGCAAAGGTTAACTAACAAGTTAAAAAAATGAAGAAACTTAGCAAGTGTGAATTCAAATATCATATGAATTCTGGTATGGAAATGGGAGATTACAGCAAGGTAATGTTAGTGTGTTAGGTACGTAGAAGAGATGATTCTGTCACACAGAGAAGGTAAAGTATGCAGGGGCTTTACAGTAGAAATGATAAGGGAAGTGGGCACCTGGCACACAGGCTGATGGGTGAAGACAGGAGACAGCAAAAGGGAAATGACAGATACCCTTTCCTTAACAGAGTCACTATAGAGATCACATTCGGTAAAAAGGAAATCAGGAAGTTACTCCACTGCTGGTGGGAATGTTAACTGCCACCATCTTCTGGAAGGCAATCTATGAATACGTATTACATACCTCAAAAATTCTGGATACTTTTGACTCAACAATTTCATTCCCTGACATTTAGCCTAAGGAAATTATTATGAGAAGCAAAGGTAATCTGAGTGCTCAGCTACATTTTGCTATTCATGCGAGAAGAAAACATAAAACAAGGTCATTAAAAGTTAATATTAAAGGACTGGATGTGTAGCTCAGTGGTAGAGCACTTTCCTAGCATGTGCAAGGCACTGGGTTCAATTCTCAGTACTGAAGAAAAGGAAAAAAAAAAGAAATTATAGAAATGTGTTCACTGACATGGAAATCTGTGATATACTGAGCAAAGTAACAAAACCCATCTGAATAACCAATACAAGTATGTAAAGAGGTTTAAAATGTGAAAAGTTACTTTATCCAAAAGACCCTGTCTAACCACTTTATAAGCCTCTTCTTGCTTTCTTTTAGGCATTTTTCATTACTTAATATGCACTTGTATATTTAGTGTGTCTTCTCCTATTTCGTGAAAATACAGTCTACTGTTTCCTGCTATACTTCACACATCTAGACTAGTGCCTGACACTTTTTTGGTGACCAATAAATATTTGTTAAATGAATTAATGAACAAAAGAATATATGGAATAATTTACACCAAGATACAATAGCTACCTCTAAGGAGATAGAACTATAGAGTTATATATGTTTTTCTGAAATGAACAGAAAGAGAAAATATCAAACCCAACTACATATTTTAAACGAAAGCAAAGGTCTAGGGGTAACTCAGTGGTATAGCACCTGCTTAACAGGTACCACAACCTGGGTTCACTGCCTGGCATCAAAAGAAAAAAGAAAATCAGAGAGAAGTAGAAGCAAAGCAAGAAGAAAAACAAAGGACAGGTAAGAAAGAAAGTTCACAGGTACAACATTCTTTACTACTGAGATGAAAACTGAATTCTAAACTATCCCTATAGTGGCTTTAGAGAACATAAAGACTTAGCACATTAAGAGAATATTGTATCAAGGTGTTGGTGTATCAGTAGAAGCTGACCACATAAAAGGTATAATCAAAAAATATACAGAATGTTCAGATTTTTCACAATTATGACAGTAGCTGGGTGTGGTGGTGCACTCCTATAATCCCAGCATTCTGGAGCCTGAAGCAGGAGGATCAGTGCCAGTTTGAGGCCAGCTAAATTACGTAGTGAATTCGAGGCCAGCTTGAACTACATAGCGATACACTGTCTCCAAAACAAAAATTCTGTCAGTAAAGGACACATTGCAAGCAGTCCCCCTCATAATACTCTCCCTCACTTCCAACACACTTATCCCATCAGTCTTACCACTTTCTGGAGCAAAACTGGAGTCCTCTTTCCTAACATCTCCAGTTACACTGTCATGCTTGCCTTGATGTCCTAAACTGATTTAAAATGTTTACCTTTCATGGTCATTTTGACTTTGGGGAAGAGCCAGAAGTCACACAGTGTGAGATGCAGTTCGTAAGGAGCATGAGAACAGACCATCATGTTTACATGAGCCCATCTTTCCATAGGTAGCAGACAGCAGAAGTATACACTGATGACATCTTGTTTTCTTGGTTTTTTTTTGGTTTTTTTTTGTTTTTTTGTTTTTTTTTTTGGTGCGGGGCATTGAATTCAGGGCTTTGTGCCTGCTAGGCAAGCACTCTAACCACTGAGGCAAAAACCCCAGTAATCACATCTTGTAAAGACGCTCACAGAAAGACTTCACTGCTGCCTCAGAATGTGCCAAGAATGCTGGGACAAGCGTGGTGAAGGGAGGGAGAGGACAGGGGACAGGTGGGGGCAGGGGTAATGGCAATGTGCAACTCAAAAGGGCCAGAACTTTGAAGCTCTTCTCCCAACAAAGGTCCTGGACTCAAGAGTTAGATTTAAAGAGACTGGAGTCGATCTGGTGAGAGAGATGAGGAAGACCCAGGAAGATGAGAGAAATCAGAGCTTGGTTGGTCCCTATCCCTCAACATCAACTAAGCACCTACTATGTGTCTGACATACTGGATGATGTGAAAACACAAAGACAAATCACTTATGCTCCTGTATCTTCAAGAATCTCTCATTTAGTGGAGGAAACACACATGAGAATTGTCTTTAAGTAAGACACAATGAAATATATCTTACATTGAATACAATCTTACACAATGACACAAAGAAACAAGGAATTTACTATGTGAATGCTAAAGAAAGCCTGACTAAATCTGAATGGAATTCTGCCAATTCTTTGTGTAGGTGGGATTATTCATCAAGCTGATCCTCAATGGATGAGTGGGATTCCAAGAGAGATTATGCTTGCCTAAAAGGATTATTAATTAAATTTCAGAGAACATTAACGGCTTATTGCACATCTGGGAAACTCAGAACAGTGAGGTGGCAAGAGTGCAAGATGGACTGTAATATTTTCTGAGTACTACTCATTACAATATACTGGGGACTACATTGGAGAATGTGACAGATACAAGTCCTCATCCCTTCAATGTTAAAAGCTAATTGCAGGAACATGGGTAATTATATAATTACAACTGTCATAAATGCAAAGAAGGAAAATTATAAGGTATTAGAAGCAAATTTAATAGTCTGAGGAATCAGAGAGGGGAGAAGGAGAAGTAATTTAAGCTGTGATCTGAAGGATAACCGTGCATTAGAAGACAGGATAACGAAAGAGCTGGGCTTGTGTGGTAAAGAGAAAGGGAAGATGTAAAGGCACGAGAGTGAATGATATGTTGGAGGAAGAGAAAGGCCAGTAGAGAAACTACAGTAAGCAAGAAGGATGAGGCATGCAATGAGACTGCAACGAGACAGGTCACAGGCTGTATGTGGAGGAAGGATTAAGAATGTTGCAGTACAAGCAAGAACTGAATGGGCTGGGGATTTAGCTCAGTGGTTAGAGTGCTTGCACTGCAAGCAGAAGGCCCTGAGTTCGATCCCCAGCACCAAAAAAAAAAAAACAAGCAAACAAACAAAAAAAACTGAAGTGACCTGGATGGAAACGGGGACAGTAAGGTGAATACAACTGACACTCAGTTTGAAGAGAGAGCTATAGAATTTATAATTGTTTGGATACAGGGAAGTTAGGGAGCAGAAACTACTAAGTATGCTTTTGAAGTCACTGGCATGAAAATTGTTGAATACCCATGTGTGGTGACACAGGCTTATAATTCTAGGTACTTGGGAGGCTCAGGCAGGAGAATCTAAGTTGGAGGCCAGTCTGGGAAATTTATGTAGACCCTGGGTTTAACCACCAGTCTAGGAAGGAAGGAAAAAAGAAAAAAAGGAAGGAAGGCAGGTTGGGCAGGCACCGGGCAGACAGGCAGGCAAACAGGCAGGCCGACTATTGGACATTGGTGCTCTTCATTAAGAATGGATAACCCCAGAGAGTGGGCTGTTACACACTAAGAAGAATGATTTCAGCTGGAACATGAAACTGAAAGTTGTCACACAGTATTTTCCGCATAGAACTAGATGTGTTACATTCTGCTGAATGGAGAACTAAAATGCTGTATAAATTGTGAACACAGTGCACTGAAGTAGGTTAAGGAGTAAATGATATAACAAGAACAATGGAAGGCCTTGAATACTAAAGATTTTGGATTCTATTTTGTGGGTTACACAGAACTGCTAAAATTCTGCAGGAGAGTACCATGATTTGATCTATGCTTTCAGGAAATGTGAACATTATAACCTGCAATGATTCAAAGAAAAAAAAAGTAACAGGATCAAGAGATGGGTGGAGAGAAAAGGAGGGAAGGAAAATGGGATGAAAAAAGGAATTAAGATGTATTATGTACATGAACCAATTCCCCACAAGAACTGTAAAGAATATATACTACATACATATTAATTTTAAAAAAAGAATGAAGGCCTATCCACAGAAGCAAGAAAACTTAAATTCATCAGGACACCATCATCATCTTGTGTTGGAAAATAAAAAAGTCAAAAATACCAAAAAAAAAAAAATGAAATCTAACAAGACTTACAAATATCTTAAAAAATGAAAAATGAAGCTAAGAAAATGTTACAAAGTTTCTGCAGGAGTTCATGAAAAGAAAGACATAAACTGAGTTATTACCTTGTTGTTGGAAGAAGAGTTTGAGGAGGACAACCCTTTCTCTGGGCTCTTAGATTTTTCTGCTTTCCCAGGCTTCTCAGTAGACTCTTTACTCTCATTTGAAGATTTCTGGGATTTATCGAAGATGTTAATTCCCAAGATCTGAGCCACTTTGTCAAGTTCAGATTGCTTCTTTTCTCCCTCTTCTGCTTCCTGCTGTAGCTCTGCAATGTCCTTCATGATGTTATCCTGCAGCCGACTCACCTCCACCAGGAGCGGGTCTTTGTGACCATCCTTCTCCCTTTGTTTCTTGCGCAGCATCTCCCCTGAGTAGTCAAATGCCAACCAAAAAAGAAAAGAAAAGAAAAGAAAGGGAGAGAAAACAGTGAGTTATTTTTCATTTAAAGTAATAACCTACTAGAACTTTATGGTTACAAAACCATTTTCCACAAAAGTTTCTAAGAGCAAGTGAGACATCCTATGAAGGGGCGGGTTAGGTGATGCCATTATCCTTTGTGTAGGGTGATTGCTAAGGGTATACAGATAGCCCTCAGGGTTCTTCCAACTTCCCAAAGGGTATGTTCACATCTGTGTGCATGGTCCCCTAAAAAGACTAAGAAGTATTGTAATTATGAATACAGGAGGTGTCCTCTCTTCAGAGAGTCAAAGAATTATTCAGAGGGTAAAAAACATCAAAAGTCACATATTTTATCTGATTTCAGGATTCTACCAACTCCCACAATGAGTTTTATATTTGCCTCAGCCTCCCTTAATCTTATCTCCTATTCTAAACCACCTGTCCTCACAGACTGATCTTTGCAGGATAAATAAGTTTCTCACCCTTAAACAATCCAAACCCAGACAGAAGCAATTATGTCTTCCAGTGTTATTTCATACTATCGACAAGCCGCAGTATTTAGAAGCCTTGTGATATACTTTCTTCAATGTGTTTACCAATTCCTAAAGGCACACATAAAGAGATGGGATAAAAAGTAAGGCATCACAGAACACTCTGGGGCAAAAAGAAAGGACTTGCTTAAAAGGTGACGGGGGCCTAATGAAAGGACCGGAGCCAGCTCATAGGGGCCCTACTAGTGAAAGCTGAGAAAATCTGACCATGAAATTAAAGGACAATGAAATACTACAACCTGCCACTACTGAGTGAAGAGTACATGAATTTGTATCAATAAAAATGAGTAAACAAATAGGAGGACGGGTTAGGAAGTTCCTCCTTATGGTAGAAGCCAACTAGTAAAGGTCAAAGGACTCATGAAACTGGAAAATCATTATTTAATTATAATCATAATAACAACTGATTTGGGCAAAAATCATCAATGGGTGTTGAAACCACAGAGTGGAAATCAGAGGGGTATCTAAATGTTTACATAACCTTAAGGTATCTTCTCGTTGAGAGAAGATACTTATTAATTGAAAAGGATAAACTAGTAACTTTATGGTGGAGAAACCTGGTAGATACCACCTTAACCAAATAATCAAAACATCGCCAGTAATGGAATAAATCAACATATAGCATAAACGCACCATCGGGTCTGTGATATTCCTGCCTTAAGTGAATAGTCAAATTTAATCATAAGGAAACATCAGACAAAACAAAATTAAGGGATATGCTATAAAATATGTGACCCCTCCTAAAATGTCAGTGTTACAAAGCACAGATTCAGGAATGCTTACTAAAAGATAGAAGACTAAAAGAACCCAGCAATTGAATGTGATCAATAAACTTGCATTTCTTTTCCTGTAAAGACCATTACTGTGAGCTGGGCATGGTGGCACATGCCTATAATCCCAGCATTCTGGGAGGCTCAGGGAGGTGGATTGAAAGTTTGAGGCCAGCCTGGGCAACTTAAGTGACTGAGACCTTGCCTCAAAACAAAAAATAAAAAACGGCTGGGAACGTAGCTCAGTGTAAAGGCTCCAGCTTCACTTCCCAACAACACACACAAACATAGTCACACACTCACACACAAGCACACAAATTAGTGAGACAACTGGTGAAACATGAGTAAGACAGGTGGACTCGGGAATACTACCATATTGCTCTTCATTTCCTAATTTTGATTAGTACACAATGGTTATATACTCTGCTGTTAGGAGATGCACCCTTACTACTTAGGGGTAAAAGAGGGCCATATCTACAACTTACTACAAACAGACTTCAGGAAAAGTCACACACATACACACAGACTGAGAGAAATAAATAAAAGAATAGACCAAATGGAGTAAAACGTTAATAATCTGGGAAAACTGCTTTCCCTTTTGTGGTGCTAGAGCCTGAACCCACGGCCTTGGCCTCCAAGGTAAGCACCTTACTGTTAAGCTGCATCCTCCATTCTATGTCATAATTTTTTCTTAAAGTGAGGTTCTGGGTCACTGAACCTGCCTGAGAGTACCGACGCCTCCCCCGTTCACTACACTACAAACAGGCAGCCATGCACAGGAGTTCTCTGATACCTTGTTGTTTATGGAGCCGCTCCAACTCTGTCCTGAGATAGTACATTTTCTTCTGGCGTGCTTCCCGATCACTCTTCAGTTTTTCCCTCTCTTCAATAACCTGCAGTGTACAGAATGCTAAGAGTCTCCCAGCCTCCACCATCCTCCTTTTTCTACTGCTCTCCTCCAGAAGCCCTCATACTAGGAATCTCAACCCAAGATCACATGCCTGCACAGTGAAGCAACGATTTTGTAGTCACAATGATACTTCCTTCTGATCCAGATTCCAGGAAGGATCCTTCCATTTAGAACTATACACGGAGTACTACTCTCACAAAGCAGTCACCTAAAGCCGCTGACAGCAATTACTGAACAGCGGTTCTGAGCCAAAGGGAGCCATGGAGAAGGCACTGGGTAAGGCACTGTATTAGTCACATTACCTAGTTCACGTCATTTAATCCTCACGTCTTTCTCTGTATTACAGTAAGAAAACTGAGCTGGTGGAGAGTTAACTTACCCAGTCAAAGGGAGAGATAAAAAATACAGTTATATTTGCCCTAAAGCTCATGATCTTTAACCTGAATTACTATCCCATACTAGAAAAAAACATGGCTTGTCTTTGACAGGCCAATGAAAAAAGCCTATGCATTATCAGCCCTGATTTAAGCGCTAGCATTTCTCTTACAGCAAAAGTAATGAGAAAGTGCTCAATCTCCGAATACTGCCTCTGAAGCCTTAGGTTTTGTCACTACTGAACCTATCCCCCTCTTTCTGAAAAACATTTCAATAAAACTAGAGCCTGAAGGTCAGGATATCTGAGTATAAAAGAAAATGAAGAGGAAGTATTTTTTGCCTTCTGAAGATAAGCTAGTTTAACCTGGAAAAAAACAAGTCTAAGCATGACTTCAAGGCCCTTACCTCCTACCTTCAGGGCTCTGTAAGGCCATCGATATAGGTAGAGAAATCAATACTGAAAAGTCTAGCGATCACAATGGGACCTAAGGCCAGACTTTGTATAGCTGTAAGGACAAAACATATGAGAAGATTAAGGGCCTATTTACATTACACACTTAGGGTGATGACTGAAACCTCGAGAGGACTCAAACTAGAAGGCCCTTACAAATGTTCGGCTCCCTCTAACAGGCAAATTTCTGCTAACACAGAAAACTCAGGCGCAAGATGCCCAACGTGAATATCCACCTTCTGCTTCTGAGAGGCCCGGTTCTTCTCGTCAGAGATCTTCTCTGGGTTGTATCTTATGAGTGGTGGGATGGACACCTGGACAGGCACTTGGGCAGCAGGAACTGGGTCTGGCGCTGACTCCTCCCGTTTGGCCTTGTGAGGAGTCACTGTGGGGATCACACGGAGGTTGGGACGGCTCCGAGAAGCTTGTTTGGTTAGTGGCATTACTCTGTGTAGCTCAGGGAGAAGGGGGCTTGGTGGCTGAGAAGCAGGGTACACGGGCCATCTTGCAGCTGCATAGGCCATGTAGGACCTATAGGCATCAAAGGAGGCAGCGGGGATGGCAGGTCCCTGGTAGTTTGGAGGTATCTGAGCGGCAGCAAACTGAGAGGTCTGTGGCACATGAAACTGAGGTAATGAAGCAGAGTGGGGAAGCCTAATCGCGGTAGTCGGTGCCGAGGGCAACATGCACCTCACTGCAACAGCTGATTGAAACCCACTGCCAACCACCTTGGGCCCTGAAATATGACCCACTGGATGGTCAGATTTTAGGATGGGCGGGCTGTGTTTTGTGAGCTGGTAAGGATCCGCCGGGGAGGCTGGCTGTGCATGGGACCCCTCTGGAGAGGGCACACTGCCATGGTGTGCCTCCCTGTCGTCCAGCCTGTGGGGATCTGAGGAGCATCGATCAACCGAGAAACGGCGGTCAACAGAGGAGCAGCGCTCCGCTGAAGAGAGGCGGTCAACAGAGGAACGGCGGTCAACAGAGTAACGGCGGTCCACTGTGGAGCGTGACGATGGCTTCTTGCCGTGAAGTCGCTCCTGGGTGCGCACAGCCAGCTGACTAATCTCTGCTACTCCGATATCCAGCCCTATGGTCTTCAGCAAGTCGTGAAGTTTGGCGTACTCGGGATCGGTCTCCTCTAGGGATTCCGGCTTTACAGCTGGAGATGAAGAGGGCAGGGAGCTTGCCTTCTGCCTCAGAACTTCACTCTCAGAGCTCACGAGGGGCTTCGGTGGGGACTCTGCCTTAAAGTCCTCTTCTTCATCACCATAGAGAAATTTCTCCTCATCCTCAATGTCAGGGAGACTTCGGTGCCTTTTCTCCTGTGTGCTGGTAGAATCCGCCAGCATGCTCAGAATGCGGGAAAACCCACTTCCATCCTGGCTAGCTCTCTCGTGGGGCAGTAAGAAGTCTGTGTGTCCCTCAGCCTTCAAATCCACTTTTTCCTTCTGGCACAGAAAGCTTCCAAATTTTTCTCTGGGTGGACTGCTGTCTTTGGCCGCCCCAGGGAGGGGACCCCACTGGTAGAGGTTGCCCTGAGGTTTCTTCAGGGCAGTCTCCAGTGTAGTCCCCTTGTCTTCAATCTCTGAGGCTAAAGCTGCAATAGCACCACTGAGGGGAAGAGATGAGTGTCCAGAGTAGCTGGGGTGATCCTGGCTGCTTCTGCTGCTGCTGCTGGTAAAACTCTCAAGCTGTAGAAACAAACATACCTGATTTAGCCCCATGCAGAATCTCAGGATACTAGCAGCTGATAAACTTTCAAACTTTGTTCTTTCTGAATCAATAGGGGAGGTCTACATCTACATAAAAGGAGAGTGTCCTCACCAAGTTTAAAATATGGGTCCCTGTCTCTCTTGATGTCTCTGCTCCCACAGGAAAATGAGAATTCCCATTTTTGCCCTTTGTTTTTTTATTTATTTTTCACCAAGAACATGTATTGGTACAATGTATACATAATGATCACATGCCCTTTTTTATTTTTAAATCTTTTTCAAGGAATTTGATTTCAAAAGGATTTTAGGCATCCTACAGTCTGTTTTCACTTCTATGGATCCGCAAAACAAAAAACATACAAGGGTGCTAATTTGAAATGACAATAGTAAACTCTGCAACTTCAACTGATCAGGTACCACATGCCTCTGTACATACACTCAGTCACTTCTTCAGGAGACTTTAGCTAGACTAGTGGTCTTGCCTGACCATTTCTTCGTAAGAGGAAAAAGCAGCAAGGCTCAGAATGATAAGGTAACTTGTCTAAAATCACGCAG